>QYAI01000181.1:0-46638 GCA_003988855.1 Arachnopeziza araneosa
TACTTTGCTAGAAGTTATTAAGTTTTAAAGTGTACTAAGCTAATGCTAATTTACGCAAATATAATAATAAGTTACATTAAACAATAGTAGCTTGCTTTTGTTATACGTTATTACTAATAATTTTAGTAAATAAAAACATATTTTTTTAGTATATTGTTATACTAAATTACATATAGTTGCTTAAACTATATAACTTGTTAAAGTTTAAGTTAAAGTATTTTATATTTTGCAGTTTTTATTTTGTGTTACTAACTTTAGCATTGTTAGCAGTAGTAGTGCTAAAGTCTAGTAAAAAGTTAAAAATATATTTTTATAAAAGTATTTGCTAATGTAGTACTTTTGCTACAAATTAAGCAATTTTAGTAGCGTTATAGCTTATTAGTGTAAATTAATTTAAGTTACTGCTTTTGCTTATTATAGCTTATATTTGCTAAGTAAATTACTTTAGCAGTTTAGTTAAATTAATAATTTTTAAAAAGTGCTAAAGCAAGTTTAACTTTAAAGTAAATTTTAAATTAAGTTTTAAAGTTACTGTTATATTAGCTATAAACAGTGTTTAAAGCAATAACAATTTTAAGTTTAACTAACTAGTGCGAATTTAATTTACTTTTTTTTTTTTTTTTTAGTATTGCTAATAAAAAAAAAGTATTTGCTTATAGCTTTGTTAAAGTTTGCTTTTAAGTCTAACTACTAAGCTAGAAATTGCAAAGCAATTAATTGTTAAATGCTTTTTTTTTTCTTACTAATGTTAGTAAGCAGCTTTAACACTAAGTTTGCAGCTTCGTAAATCTACTGTTGCAACTTCTTACTAATAAAGTTAATGTAGACGTAGCAAGTACTAATAAAAGCTTGCAATTGCAAAGCAAGTTAGTTAGCTTTTATAGAAGCTAATGTAGTTATTAATATAGTGCTAATTAGTAGCTGACCGATTGCGCAATGTTAAGTTAAGTTGTAAGCTAGTTGCTAAATAAGCAATGCTTTCGAAAGTTAATTAAGTATAAGTATAGTAATCGATAATCTAAAATGTAGAATTAAAGATCTAAGTATAGTCGTGCTACTAAATTAGTAAGAACAAATTGTAGTGTAGTTGTAAAAAGAATGCATTTCTAATTCTATAAGAAGCGGCTATTTATGTCCGCCTAGCCTCGTCCTAGCCTCGTCACATGACTGTCGCACGTGACAGTCATGTGAGAGTGAATAATCTCAGAACTCGGATATTTAATAAGCTTCTAGTTTAGTAATCGTGTATAAGTTTAAGTTTACAAGTCTATAGATGTATAGTTCACGAGTTTATGGGTTTTGCTACGGGTCTATAGGTTTTGCTACGGGTCTTAGATCAATCTTACATAATCAATCTAACTAAATTGAACCCGCAAGCAAGCTTTCCAACTCTACGTGGCATTACCCACGGTCTCTCGTATGAAAGTGAATAATCTCGTGACAGCTAATACAGTTCCTGTCGCACGGTCTTCTTTTAATAGTTAATTAATAGTTCTATCGATAGTCTTGTCAATAGTTCTGAAGATCGCTCTGCTGATCCTTATTGTCACGAACCTAGGACCCCTCATTCGTGATCACGTGCCTTAGGGCAGACCCGCGAGGCTGTGGCCAGGCATCCAGGCAGAATAGCGCGATCAGACGCGTTCGGGCTAGATAAAACCCACTGTAGATCTCAGAGCTTCTTGCTCTTCTTTCCTTAGCTTAGAATGGTCTATTAGAACCTTCAAACCTTACTTTTCCAAAGTCCCAGAATTGGCTTCGTGACACTTATCTCTTCTTATTAAAGTCAGCTTCAGGTGCTGCCTCAGTTCCTGCCTAGGCCCTCAGGCCTAGGTCCTGACTACCGGGTCCAACCCGTGACACTGACAACCGGGTCTAACCCGTAACAGTACTTTATTAAAAACTTGCTATTAAAGTAAATACTAGCTAAGTATTATAAATATTTAAATATAAAAAAAATAAAAAAATAAATAAAAAAGTATTACTTATTAGTATATTACTTATTAGTATAGTAAAAAAAATTATAAAATACGTATAGAAAAAAAAAGCTTACTTTTTAACTAACTATATCCACGTGATTTGCTATAGGCAGCAGAAATCGGCAGAAAAAGGGCAGGTGGTGATGTAGCCTGGCATATCAGGCGTCGAAAGAAGTCGAGATCTGTTACTTAATCCCTTGAGCTACATAAGACCAGCACAGCACATCCTTCCTTTTTCTTCTGGAGGACTTCTCCTAGTCTTGCACACAATCTTTACTTTGTCAATTGTAATTCGCATATCCTCATTCAGACCACACACCGTCAGGCACCTGGGTTCCAGCCCGCATCTCCAGTCTCCACGTCAAGCCCACTGAACCATAGAACACCTTTTTGACAATTAGACCTCGAAGCTTCTGCTACTATGGATATCGATAGCCTGAAGGAGCAGTGGTCTGAGGTTGAGGATCGGGATGGATTACGATTGAGCTGGAACGTATTTCCTAGTTCCCGAATGGTAGGAAAGGGAAATTCCCACATTAGCCCTGAAGGATGCTAAAGAAGAACAGGAAGCCTCAAGGCTAGTTGTTCCAATCGGCGCACTCTACACTCCTCTCAAAGAGAAGCTGGATTCTCCACTCCTTCAATTCGAGCCTGTAATTTGCAAGCAACCGTGTAGATCAGTATTGAATCCTTTTTGGTAAGTCACCCGAGAGAGAAAATGAGATGTATCTAATATATTTCTATAGCCAGGTAGATGTTCGCGCTCGACTTTGGATATGCCCATTCTGCTTGTCTCGAAACCCTCTCCCACCTCACTACAAAGATATTACGGCAAATGCGATACCGCCAGAATTGCACCCTTCCAACACAACAATTGAGTATCGACTTTCGAGACCGGCTCCAAGTCCGCCGATTTTCCTCTATGTTGTCGACACTTGTCAAGAAGAAGACAGTTTATCTGCACTAAAAGAGTCGTTAGTCATGAGTTTAAGTCTGTTGCCGGAAAATGCTCTAGTTGGGCTAGTAACGTTTGGGACTATGGTAACAATGCACATCTGGGTTTTGAAGCAAGCTGCTGACACTATCAATAGGCCCAAGTGCATGAAATTGGATACACTGAATGCCCTAAGTCGTATGTATTTCGTGGCAGCAAAGATTATTCTGCCAAGCAGGTCCAAGACATGCTTGCGTTGACCTCTCCCGGTCTACGACCGGGAATACAGCAGCCACAACCTGGAAGGCCTATACCTCCGATGGGACCAGCTTCTCGATTTCTTTTACCGGTACAGCAGTGCGAATTTCAACTTACTAAAGCATTGGAGCAACTTCAAAAAGATCCCTGGCCAGTGGCTAGTGATCGTAGGAATCTCAGATGTACCGGAGTTGCTCTCAGTGTTGCAGTTGGACTGTTAGAAACCTCTTTTCAAAATGCTGGTGGCCGTATTATGTTATTTGCTGGTGGACCTGCAACCGAAGGACCAGGATTAGTTGTTGGCCCCGAACTCAGAGAGCCTATCCGGTCCCATCACGACATAGATCGTGACAATATCAAGTATTACAAGAAAGCACTTAAGGTGGGTGGGCCTAAACATTTTGTTCTGCATAGGCGTGGATTAATAAAGAAATAGTTTTACGATAATCTTGCTAAAAGGACCGCTCACAATGGGCATATTATTGACATATTTGCCGGCTGTTTAGACCAAGTAGGTCTTTTAGAGATGAAAAGCCTTTCGAACTCGACAGGCGGTCACATGGTCCTTACAGATAGCTTCACAGCGTCTATGTTCAAGCAATCGTTTGTTCGGATCTTTGAAAAAGATGCTGATGATAACTTGCTCATGGGATTCAACGCTAGTCTCGAGGTTCTTACTACGAAAGAACTGAAAGTCACAGGGTTGATAGGGCATGCTGTCTCGATGAACAAGAAATCTACTTCAGTTGGCGAGACGGAATGTGGCATTGGCAACACGTGTTCTTGGAAGATGTGTGGCATTGATCCCAGCGCGAGTTATGGTATCTACTTTGAACTTGCGAGTCAGGGTGGCCCTACACAACACCAACAGGCGCCTCAGAAGGGCATGATGCAATTTCTTACCTATTATCAACACTCGTCTGGACAGTTCCATCTACGAGTCACCACAGTGTCACGAAACCTCAGTGGTCCGGCCGGAGATCCTGCAATTGCGCAGTCATTTGATCAAGAGGCTGCAGCGGTGCTTATGTCACGGATTGCTGTTTTCAAAGCTGAGGTGGATGATGGTCCTGATGTACTGCGGTGGGTCGATAGGATGCTTATTCGGCTATGTTCTCGGTTTGCCGACTACCGCAAAGACGATCCTTCGTCATTTCGTCTCGAGAAGAATTTTACGCTGTACCCGCAGTTCATGTTTCATTTGAGACGGAGTCAATTCTTGCAAGTTTTCAATAACTCGCCTGATGAGACGGCATTCTACAGGCACGTACTCAATCATGAGGATGTCAGCAACTCTCTCATCATGATACAACCAACATTAGACTCTTATACATTCGACCAGGATGGGAGCCAGCCGGTACTCTTAGACTCAACTTCAATCCAACCGACCCATATCCTATTACTGGACACTTTTTTTCACATTTTAATTTTCCACGGAGAAACCGTGGCAGAATGGAGGAAGGCAGGTTACCAAGATCAGGAAGGGTATGAAAACTTCGCTTCACTTTTAGAACAGCCAAAAGAAGATGCAAGGGTAGGTATCAACACATTATTCTAGGCGTTTACTTACATTTCTAGGACCTCATCACGGATCGATTTCCTCTGCCAAGATTCATTGTATGTGATGCCGGTGGATCCCAAGCCCGCTTTCTGCTCTCAAAACTTAATCCTTCCACTACCCACACAACCGGTGCGTACGGTGGGGTTGGCGCACAAACTGCACAGACTATTTTTACAGATGATGTCTCGTTGCAAACTTTTATGGATCATTTGATGAAGTAAGTTAAGGTCCATAAGTTCAAAATAAATGCTCATTGTTTGATAGACTCGCTGTCAGTGGGACCAATTGAGTAATATTCACCGAAACTTGAGCATGGCAAACAAGTAATCGGGCTCAGCAGTTAGGATGGCCTTATGTACTTAGAATCATGCATCGGTCAGAAGCTTGATTGTAGTGTGAAGACAATACAAAGAAACATGATCAGAATTGAGCCTGAACTAGACCGTCATTTCTACTATCCCCCCCTTAGATAAATCTACAACATAGGTGTAGTTTTAGATAGCTCATGCCACTCTTCTAGCCAATTAGAAATTATATTATATATTATCACCTTACTGAAATACTACTACTTTTACCATTTTGTGGGCTCTCCACGAGCGTTAATTACGTCCTCACACCTCTGCTACCAGCTATTTAGAAGAGCCTCAATATAAGAATCAGGACAAGCATCCCACGCTGCTTAGATTATCTGCTTTAACTAATCAAGAGAGATGTTTGAGATATTATAAACTGTTTCCCAATAGTTATCCTGTATCTAATTCTTTATCTAATTCCACACATGCTCAATCAGGTTCAAATCAGAAGAGTATCGTAGCTATTTAATATATCGAATATAGCGCATTTGAAGGTTTCTTGTTGTAAGCTTTGATCGATGTGAAGGAGCGTTATCTTGCATAAAAACAAGACCTGGATGTGCCTGTATATAGGCCTTTACTCTAGAGAGAAAGTAAGTATTGTACTTTGCAGAGTTAATATTCCTCTACTTCTTCTCCTAGAATATGTGTGTAGCTTTTCTTCCTCCTACAATTGAACCGATAAACATCCAAGCTAGCGCACGTAAGTATTTGTGCTGTACGTTTGCAGGCCAGAACCTGTCAAGGCTATCTTTTCTTACAAGTAACGTAAGAGGTAGTATGTGCTCCTCCTATAGCCCAAACTTCGTCGGAGAATAACTGTGACTCTAGCCTAGCCCTTGACTATGTTTTTCCTTCTTGCGCAAAGGCAAGTCTCTCTGCTATAACCTCTAGATCTTCCGAGTACCTCTTCTTCTTTGCTGTTCGCCGGCAGTACTCTAGGAGGTCGAAGGCTGTATGTAAAGCGTCTCTCCTACGCCTTGTAGATGGAGCTCTGGAGCGCGACGTGGCACTTGACGCCAGGGAATATAAGTGTGAGAGAGTGAAGCATGAAGCTATTGATCGATAGCTATACGTTAAGGTGTTCGAAGAAGAGGATAGTGATCTTTCTTTTTCTGGTGTTGCGGCGTAGTTAGGTAGTTTTTCGCATATCTAATTTGCCCTTCAGTAACTCCTAAGGTATCTTCAATTTCTGCCCAAGGTCTATGGAATCGAAGAGCAGTTTGTATTGCAATTCGATCATCTCGTGACGTCGAGAAGTTATACTGTCGTTGTAATAGGGGGGTCTTTGGCAGTGTGGTCATTTCTGGTTATTTTAGAATATACAGTAGAAAGTGGTAAAAGTGGTGAGGAAAGCAGGTGACACCTAAGGCATCTAATTGGCTAGAACAGTGGCATGAGCCATCTAAAACCACACCCATGTTGTAGATTTATCTAGGGGGGGGATAGTAGAACCAGGCCATATCCTTGTGAATAGTAAGATGGAAGGAAGATCGTTGAATGTAAATCTGCAATAGATGAAGAGGAGCAAGAACTTACTTTTATTTAGCTGAGCCAATCTTAATTTTCCTGGCATGTACACATTGAAGAACTGCTAAACGCTGTGGATCATACTACGGCCCCACGCCCACTTGTCAGCCCCCATTCCATCTCAAGAAGCCCACTAGCGCTAATTAAGCGATGGCCACACAACCGTGGAAATAAATCGAAAGTTTTTGATTCCAAAACTCCTTGATCACCAAACCTTGGACGATCGCGAGGACTCAGTTACTCGCAGCCAAAAATGCGTAAGTGATATTGTTGTACCTCAATTGTTTAGTGATATATCTAATCTGAACATTTTTAGCTCCAAAGCTCGACCCCAACGAGGTCAAGGTGATGTAAGTTGAGAGTATTCCTGTCAACTTAGATGCCAGTTTTCCCACTCCTCAAGCCCTATATCCTCATGGCCTATTCTAACTTCGTTCTTGTAGCCATCTGAGGGCAACTGGAGGAGAGGTTGGTGCCTCATCTGCGCTTGCCCCAAAGATTGGTCCTTTGGGTCTTTCTCCAAAGAAAGTTGGAGAAGATATTGCAAAGGCCACGGGCGATTGGGTATGGCAGAGCTCAACAATCCATTCTTTTACTCGAACTCTAACCTGCTAAATGTAGAAAGGCCTTCGCGTTACAGTTAAGCTCACTATTCAAAATCGCCAAGCTGCAGTTTCCGTCGTTCCATCAGCCTCCTCGCTTGTCATCAAAGCTCTGAAAGAGCCTCCTCGAGATCGGAAGAAGGAAAAGAACATCAAGCATAGCAAGTCAATCACGCTCGACGAGGTCATTGAGATTGCTCGTACAATGAGATTCAAGTCACTATCGAAGGAGTTGAAGGGCGGCGTAAAGGAGATTCTTGGAACAGCTTTTAGTGTAGGCTGCCAGGTCGATGGAAGAAGCCCGAAGGACATTAGCGATGATATTGAAAGTGGAGAGATTGAGAGTAAGACTGGCGCTAGAATGTGCTTTTGCTTTTGCTAACATAATCTAGTTCCGGATGAATGAACAACAACGGGCTGGCGTCTTTATAAGCTTGTATCATGGGCACAGCACTTCAAAATAGAGTGCGCAACCAATGGCATTGATTCACTAAATAATTTTCTGTGCAGATGTTTTCTGACAAAACTTTGATGTATTGAACAGTGTGACAAAGGTTCTGACTAGAACCTAGTTCAAAGGGAAGCAATTCCTTATATCTTCCGATGATATGGTCGATGAAATTCTAGATTCAAAGTTTGCACACACGAGAGGCCCCTTAAACTTGTTCGAATAATGAATTGGTTTTATTCGCTCCTATTAATAATTCATCGTTGAACCCTTTCTTTACCCCACTTACTTTTCGGAGGCTTTCATGCATTCAAAAAAGAATTGGAGATTTAAACTTGGGAAATGTATAAATTCCTTTGGCTCTCTTGAGGTCACCAGCTCCACGACTTATCACTAAAAGCAGTGCACGAGAAACCTAGATATTGATTTATAAGTCTGCTACTGATCAAGTGGTCACCTATTGTTCAACAATTAGTATAGACTAAGTGATATGAAGTGGTTGTGCGAGTAAAATCGGGATGAATCTAGCGACCGCTATTCTAGATACCTACCTTGGTGCTTAGTATTATCTGTTCATGTGCTCCGAGGTGACTTGGCATTGTGACTAGGTACTAAAGTCGGGTTGATGTTCGCAGTTGTTGGTGCCTAAGGCATGAAATACCACTTCAACATTACGCCGCTCCATATGCAGCTATTCTCACCAGCTTCTCTCATGGTAGAACCCTCGTGTGTAGAGGAATCTACGTGGTTCTTTCTACGAAACATCTGTCTTTCCCCGCCACTTTCCACGGACACCTACCATCTGCGAAACGTTCCCATAACGGCAATATCAAACTAAAGAGTTAGGCGCTCGAGGCTGAGGCCCAGAGATGGGAGACTCTGGCAAATACGATGCTGCCTCAGATCCATCCTCCTTCATTCGAATCTCTACCACTTTCAAACTGGAGGCTGAGAAGTTTCGCCCCTCCACAAAGGGCATATCCCGTAGACACTCGAGATTCCCGCTACGGTCAGTTTCGTGGGCATCATGACCCTTCAGAGCAACTTCTGAGACGAAAGACACCGCAAGGCGTTTTAAAAAACGATTATGATTCATCTACCAAAGCTCCTGCTTTAAAGCATGTTGTTCTGCCGTTGTCCGAGACATCGGCTCCTTCATATGATTATACTACTGGACTGGGCTCAACCCAGAGCCGTATCGGATACTTAAATTGGAATGTCCAAACTGGCCATGGACAGCTACCCCCAATTTCAGCCCAGAATGTTCAGCAATCTGTCCAGTATTTTCATACTGGCCCTCAAATTCCAACAGTCCTTCAACCAGTTGATGGCGGTCTCTATGGTTCTTACTGGACCGACGGAAGTCATGGACACATTAATCAGTTGATACACAATCCCATATATGAACACAATGTATTACCTTCTGCTCAGTCATTCCCCCCCTTTGGACAGACGAATACGAGCGGTGGAATCGACATGTTTCCTCGAATCCGGCATGAGCCTTTGCAACGGCGTACCAGACCTGTAATACCTGGAAGCAACTTTACATCAACCTCAGATTCGGCCATCTCTCGCCAGAACCCCTCTTCCTTCTCGATTCCCCTAGGGGAAGCAAGGATGCCTGCGCTCCATCCAACTAGCAAAACAGGCAATCCTATGTTCAAGGAGAAAACGCTCTCGTGGGCACACAGTATATACGTCGACTTGCTTGCGTACCTTCACAATTACAAAAAAGAAAATAGGCAGTCGAAGAATCCCAACAATTCACGAACTTACTCGAGAAATAGCATATATCCAAAGCCACCTCGACAGCCGTCATCTTATCTAGAATACCCTAATTGGTCCGAAGGAGTTTCTAGTGAAAGATTTGTAGAGAGCACTAGAAGGAATAGTGATAATGGTGTCGCAATCACACAAAGTGAATCTTCCAAAGCTGTTGCTCAATGGCAAGCCCCTGGCAATGCAAGCATAACACGCCACGGCCGCTCTTTTCACCAAGATGTACCGCATTATGTGCCCCCTTTTCAACCGTCACCTCAACAAACAGATTCGCCTCTTAGTAAAGCAAAAGAGGCATTAGAAATGCTCACTACGCTTTGCGACCAAAGTGGGTGGCGTTGGATTGATGGAATGTTGCTTGGCGGATGCCTTGCATATGGACTTGAGGAATATCATAAGGCTCTCGAATGGTACTCCAAAATCATTGCATTAGATTCGAAGTGAGTCGTAGCTACGTAAATAACTGACGTGGGATACTTCTAACACTGGCATTAGGCATGTTGAAGCAATATCGAACCTTGCAGCCACTTTATTATGCCTAAATAGACGCGAAGAAGCTGAACAATACTGGCTACAGTCTGTCAAGCTTCGTCCCAACTATTTTGAAGCGGTAGAGCATTTGATTGGGTTGCTTTGCGGGGACCATAGAGGTCAAGAGGCTGTCGGTATCATCGAATTCGTGGAACGCTCATTACGATTGCTAAAGCCAGAGGAATTCCAGGATTATTATAGTGAGACGTCAAGTAACGCTGACCGTGACTCATGTGATTCGGTTGGAGCATCAACAGAGACAATTGCCTTTGATTATGATAACGAGACAGACAGACCCTTTAAAATGCCCCTAGTAAGAGAGATAGACGAAACTTCAAACTCAGCAGGCTTTGCATCTAGCGGATTCTCAATTCCCGGCTCGGAAAACGGCCGTGTTCTAGCCTTGATCCATGCAAAAGGCAACATGTTATACGCTCTTGGAGACATCGACGGGGCCTCTAAAGCCTTTGAAGACGCAGTACTCATAAGCGCCGGCAGAAGCTTCCAGGGCATCCAGGACCTAATAAAAAGAATAGTTGATGTTCTTTCACTGGATGGCATAAACCCTCTACGTCCAACTTTTAGACCTTCCACATCGGGGCCAACTTCACCGCCTCTGCTACTACCACCAGATAAGGCTTTGCAGACAGCAAGACTTGTTTTCACTAAAAATGGGGAACTTCCTGGCCTGTACTATGTTCCCGAAGGATTAGCCAAGAAAGCTGCCATCTCAACAACTAGCAATTCACTCCTTTCGCTTGCGAAAATATTCCAGGACGCAATGTCAAATAGTAGCTCAAGGCAGAGGATATCGCGGATGCCCTCTGGTGTTGGTGATATTCTAGCCCTCTATTATTTGTCACTTTCCTTGCAACCAAGCCCATCTACTGCCAATAACGTGGGCATACTGTTAGCTAGTGTGCAACAAAAACCTTCGAGACGGACTCTGGTGTCAATGAGCAGCAGTCCGATGAACCCCACTATACCCGGAGTAATCCCTGGTAGCGGTGTTGCTTTGGCGCTTGCATACTATAACTATGGACTCAATTTAGATTCAAGGCACGCTCATATATATACCAACCTTGGTAGTCTACTTAAAGATATTGGGCAACTGGCAGCAGCAATCACTATGTATGAGAAAGCGGTCGCCTGCGATGGTTCGTTTGACATTGCCCTTGCCAATCTTGCAAATGCTGTTAAAGATCAAGGTCGGACAAGTGATGCTATCGCGTATTATCGTCGCGCTGTTGCATCAAGTCCAGACTTTGCCGAAGCGGTGTGTGGCCTCGCCAATGCTCTCAACTCTGTTTGCGACTGGGCAGGCCGTGGTGGGGTAATTTTGGATAGTGGAAAGCAAGACAAATGGCATGTTGATGAGAACGGAATGATTATCGATGGTAGAAACAACGGAAATGGTAGTGGTTGGATGAAGCGAGTTGTCGACATTGTTGCAAAGCAACTCAAGGATGGTTCGGCTTGGGGGCGTGGAACTCTCCAGGACCAGAATCTCGGCCAATTTATTCTTGAGCTCGAAGCTGCCGACACTGGTAGTAGATGGTCTGGAGAAAAACGAGAGAGTATTCGGGTCACTCTTGCTTCTTGGATAGGTTCCCGATGGGAAGGAGCTCGGATTGTTCGACTGATAGAACGCGCTTCCAAACGAGCTGTGCACCGATGGTATATCGACAAATACATTAAAGGAAGAGAGCTCCCAGCATCCCACTATCCTCGACCACATCTCCCAGCAAGTCTTGCTGTGCCTTCTGCCCCAACCGTTCTTCCATTTCATACCTTCACCTGCCCCTTATCTGCTAAAGATATAAGGATGATCTCGCAACGAAATGCTCTCAGAATATCCTCCTCCACCCTCAAATCAATATGGATGCAGGGTTCTGTTTTCTCGCCACCCTCACCTCCTACACCCCATCTTAACATAGGTTACGTTTCATCGGACTTCAACAACCACCCATTAGCCCATTTGTGAGTGTATTTATCTGTTTTGAGTAACCGCTGGCTGACTTTCATAGAATGCAATCTGTTTTCGGATTGCATAACCCGTCGCGAGCGAAGGCATTCTGCTACGCTACAACGGTCAGCGATAACTCTATCCATCGCCAGCAAATTGAGCGCGAAGCTCCCGTTTTTCGCGATGCCAGCGCATGGTCCACTGACCGCCTAGTTGAGCAGATTGTACAAGACGAGATTCATATTCTGGTTAATCTGAATGGATATACCCGTGGCGCGAGGAATGAAATATTTGCGGCTCGTCCCGCTCCCATACAAATGTCCTTCATGGGATTTGCAGGAACTTTGGGGGCGGAATGGTGCGATTACCTTCTTGCGGACGAAATGGCAGTCCCACCCGAGACCTTAAGGCCGTGGAGAAGAAATATTGATTTGGAGGATCAGGTTCTGGACGAACAATCTCATGAAGCTGAGGACTGGGTCTACTCTGAGAACATCATCTTCTGTCGCGATACCTTTTTTTGCTGCGACCATGCCCAATCTGAGCCCCGGGAGAGACAACTTTCCTGGGAAGAAGAGCAAGTTAAACGCTGGCAAATGAGGAAACAACTATTCCCTAGTCTTTCCGACGATGCAGTAATTCTAGGCAATTTTAACCAATTGTACAAGGTTCGTTTACTACTTGGCAAAAAAGATTTGTTGAGATCACTGACACTTGAGTAGATCGAACCAACTACCTTCCGAACATGGCTGAGGATATTAGATAAAGTCCCCAAGGCCATACTATGGCTACTTCGGTTCCCTGATCTTGGAGAAAGTAACCTAAAGCGCACAGCTCAGGACTGGGCTGGTGAAAGTGTTGCATCGCGGATCTGGTTTACTGACGTTGCCCCAAAACACGAGCATATCTCGAGAGCCCGTGTGTGTGATTTATTTTTGGATACTCCAGAATGTAACGCTCACACCACAGCTGCGGATGTCCTGTGGTCAAGCACGCCGTTACTGACACTCCCTCGATATAAGTACAAGATGTGCTCCAGAATGGCCGCATCGATTCTCAAAGGTGCATTACCTAACAACGAGGCTGGTCGACGAGCAGCAGAGGATCTAATTGCTGATGATGATGCTCAATATGAGAAGTTTGCGATCCAGCTCGCAAGCGAGTTCACCTATAAGCTACATCCTTCCGGCCATGGACAAGGTCTTGGTAGACTGGGAGAGCTTCGTCAGCTTCTATACGATAGCCGCTGGACCTGTGCACTATTTGATACAAAAAGATGGGTATCTGATTTGGAGTTGGCTTACGAGGAAGCATGGCGGCGCTGGGTTGCGGCGGAAGGCGGCGATATTTATCTATAGATCTTTCCGCTGGTTTGGACTTAGTTATCTCGTGTCTATCGTTTGGTGTCAGCTATATTGCTTGATTTTAGCGACGGAGTTATCTAGGATATTCACGCCGAGTATCAGGGTTATCATTTCGGAGAATGGAGTTCTGAAGAACAGCTAGTGGACTGTATAGGATGTAGAGTTAGATACCCATTGCAGCTATGTTAAATGATTGTGGTCCGGATTCATCACACAGGATTGAGCAATTTCTAGCTCAGTCGATTACCCAAAAATTTTCGACTCAGGTTAGGCGGTCAAGGATACTAAAATGCAGGAAAATTCTAATTGCTGATTCTCTCACAGCCATGTTCTCTCACATAAGCAACGATGCCAACACCTAGAAGGCTGTGGAGTAAAAGTCGGGCTTAGCTAAAGGTTTGCGGTAGTGGCTATCAGGCTTGTTAAAGACGTACAAGTTGAACACGGAAGGGATCCAGTGCTGGACATCGCTTTCTAGTCACGAAAAATGGTCTCGGTCAGCGCTCAGATATGGTAATGGTGTGACCTCAATTGCGACTGCGCGGTTCCTGTGTACTCTGGAGGTAGGCGCTGGTCGTAATTTGACCAATGATGTTTTACAATCTTTTGGAATCTGTCCCATGATAGAGCCTCCCAGCTTCGTGCGTACCAGAACGGTTCAAGATCAGAACGGCGGGCTAAGAGCCTCCGCGCCAATAAAGTGCAAGTCCGGCTAGGAAACAACACGCACTGACATTGTCTTGAAACGCCGAGACTTGTGGTGTTCACACAATTCGCAACCGTTTTTTCCTTCTAAGATTGGCGAGCGTTCTGATGGGACGGAGAGTCAAATAGAGTGTACCGGATAGGGGGTTAGGCTCACGCATCTACAGATCTTCCCGTCCAGGCCAATCCTGCTTCCTTGTCGTTCTCAGTAGCCTGGAGATCTTTCAAGCTGACCGACACTGTACCTACTCGGGTACTTCTTTCTCTCACTTTTTGCTCCATCGGACCAAGCAAGCAAAATGAATACGACCTTGTATTCGATTTCTGTTCCATTCTTCACGTCTTGACAGCGGGCCGTACGGCCGTAGCCAGAACCACGTCCACAGCCCAGAGCCACCGCCAGGGGTCTAATTTGTCTTGCTCATGTGGATTTTGCGCCTCCCATTCATGCCCCTGCACATGCATCCCCCATTGCCTCCCACACCTAACGGTTCTCGGGGCATTATCCCATCATCTTGGATTCGACGACGGGGCGAGGGCCGCGTTCTGGGAACCATGTCTACTTTCCACTTCCCGTGAATGATCGGCTCTTGGTCAGCCTTTGATGTGAAGATCCTAGATCTCTTATATGAAGGATGTTATGAGTTAGCTATTCCGGACAACCCACTGCTGAGGCATCTGAAGTACAGAAATAACCTATTCCCTGCCTCTTCCAGTTTATCAAGTTGTCTAGTACAAGAGGTTGATACAGGGCAGATTTCTGGATCCTACTTCTTCTTCTTCTTCTTCCTTTTGAAAAGATCCCAGGGCAGGACGCCCGCAAAGCTTCAAGATAGTTTGAAACAAATAATGCACATGATCTTGCTTTCTTCGGAAAGTTGATATGCTAGTCTTTTCGTGCCAATTAGAGGAGAACATTATTTTGCCTCGGCGGGAATAAATTCCAATTGTAGGATTTCAGCCTCCAGCCTCACGCCTCTCATCAATTAATCAGCTCTAGTAAGGACTCTTACGTGCGTACGGTAAATCTCTCGGGCGCGGCCCGCCAACTTCCACTCAACGTCTTTTTCCGAGATGTGCTGAGACATCGAAGACATCTTTCGATACTCGACGTCATGCTGCACGGAGATGTCTCTTCTTACAGTCTCTCTTTGTGTCCTACTATAAGCTTCAAAATTGGAGATGACCGAAGAATTCAATGTGACATCGACGGGATTGATAACCCATCCCTGCAGACTTGGCAAAATCACTCGATGAAAGAGGAAAGTTTTTAGCGGATCTGGTGTCTTGATAGAGAGTCGTGTTTTGAAAACCTTAGCCTTGGAAGGCGGGACTTTTTATTACTTTACAACGAGCTGAAATAACAATAGGATAATGTCAAGCAAAGGAACAACTGAGTTCTAGATAATATACTCCTACTGTGTCACACAGTGTTCTCAGGCATCCAGAAACCTACAAACATCATTACACCTTAGAAATGTCTGATACTGTTCCTACTGCGGTGGGGGGACACTGTGCTCACATCAAATGCTAAGAACCAACGTTAAATTTAGCCTTTGAGGAACAGGTGCAAGATTTGTGACCATTATACAAGATGCACAATTGAAGAGCTTGTCTATCCCTTGTTGCTTTTTAAGGGACCTTAGTCTCCTTTACCCGGGCCTAAAGCATGACCGACACATCCCCAACCGCTTTAGATTGCGCAGGTGTCCGATCCTGCAGGTCCGTGTTTTCATTGGCACCAGCGAAGATTCCAAAGCTCTGCGGCGAACTTCGGAAAAGAAAAAGCAAAAAAAGAAATGCTCGTTCGTCGTTAGGGTTGTGAAGCATACTCGTCCTCTTTCCCAAATCATTATTAAGGCGACTAATAATATTATAATGGGCGTGGTATTGTATCCACTTAGAATCCGAGCGCTGAGAAACCAGCACATCCTGCAGGCAGTCCCATGTCCTGATTGTTCAAAGGCTCCAAGTGATGCACTGTTGAGGACGACCGACGGAGGAGGACAAGGCCAAGTGTCGAGATCTGCATCATTCTGATGGGCAGAGGTTCAGCTGGCAAATGCCAAACCAAGTCCTTGCGGCAACAGCGCTCGGAGCGATAATTCTGAGCTCATTCTGTCCTGCACCATCCAGTGCATTGAAATATGATTTGTAGGCCTGTTTGACGGGGATTAATCAAGTACGGCTGAAGTATCTCTCTGCTCTGTACAAATATATCGAGAAATGATTGTCATCCTGATGCGGGTGCACGAGTCACGATACCCGTTTCCCAGAGCTCATCCTAGTTTCCGTGCCTGTCAGCTTCTCACTCGCTTCTCAGGCCAGGTCAAGGAGCCCTAGAAGATTTGCGTGCAGTGCACAGGGGGCTAAGTGAACATCGCCGACCTCGATAACCAAAAATCCAGCAGGATGGTTCAACGACTGGACCACCGCATCGAGGAATGCACGACATCCGCTATCATCGATCGTGATTGGCTCCAGGCATCCTCTCGAGCACTACGCCATTTGGTGGACGCAGTGCTGAGCAATTTATCCGGTATTATTGACCTGGGGTTTTTACAAGTCTGAACACACCACAGTCCTGTCCACCACCAGCTTCCACAGAATATGTGTGCAGACAGGCAGGTGGCCGCATCCCAAAGTTTTGGTTTTGGAAAACTTAAAGTAATGATTTGCGGCGCCACCTAGCCGCTGTTGCGTGAGCATGCAGCACTCAGCTTCTATGGGCGGAGTTCCTCCGAACTTATGTACTCTCACGCCAACCAATGGTGGCTCACCTTTCACAGCGGTGAAGAATACCGAAGAGGAGGCCAGCTTCAACGTTTCGGCAGTCTGGGACGGGTCTTCAACGGCTGTGTTAGAACAGGGCATGGCCCAGAGCAGAAGTGGTGTGGCTCAACCGTTCTGTTTCTGTCTGTCTCATAATCAGAAAGGGCCTGCGAGCGAAGATCTGAGTCCGATGCACGAGCGGAGGCTCGATCTGAACGTTGAACACGGCCTTGATACAATGATTGACAGGGTATAACGAGAATTCAATTCCTTGCGATCACTTAAATAATACCCCCTAACCACTGTCCAGAAATGAGGAACCATGATATCAGCGCCATGTTAGTGTTTGCTTTCTTTGAAATGGTGATGGGCTCTGTTAGGGAAACAGCTGAAGGATACATGTTATCTCTTGCGCCAGGATAGAACTATATAAAGTAACCAAGCAAGGAAGGAAGGAAGCAAAAGAAGCAGAATGAATGCAATATAGGGGAGTCTCAGCCTCTGACCAGGACAAAAATGCCACCCAGGCAACTGTTTTCGAATATACTTGTGGGGAGAGAATGATTGGACTACTCAAACGCGCAGAGTGGCTCAATGGCGTTGATTCTAATCCCATCCATTCTACTCGCAATCCACGATGATAGCCAAGCATTGACGACTCATATTAACGGTTAAAGCACAGCCAAGAGAGGAAGGAAGGAAGGAGACTGCTACTTTTTCTTTAGATCGGGATGTTCCACTGTGACGAAGTTGTGTTTGATAGCGCATGGAGATGATGTCGAAAGTTTCTTCATTTCCATTGTAGCCGCTGCCCTGCCTCAAATCACGACGATGTCAAAGTCCAGGCAAGGACAAGGCAAAAGAAAGGAAAAGAGGAGGAGATCGTCAGAGCGAGCAGCGTGTGGAGCAGAGCATGCTCCCGAATTCCAATGCAAACAGTACGGTTTCGGACCCAGAACGATAATCATCTTCAATCTTCAATAATTCATCCAGACTCAGTCAGCCACAGTCGATGCTTCCCCTGGCTCGGTCAGGAGCGACAACGTCGGGCTGGTCTCAGGTCATACCGATAATCTCCGCCGCTAAACATCTTGAGATCGCTTGGCGCTGGGAATCTCAGGTAGTGGGGTTTGATATTACTCCAAATGTAATAATTATGATCAACCCTGTTATAGCAGAGGGAGCAGCGAGAATAATGGCAAGGATCGGAAGAGCAAGGGTGACTTGGGGACGGGAGACGCGAGCGATTCACCGCTAGCAACGGTGATCGTGTGTCCTCGAGGGAGCTGTTGTTGTTGCTGTTGATGATGATGATGATAGTTGTTGTTCTTGTTGTCGTTGTTGTTGTGGATGAGGGGGATGATGGAAGGGATGGTGGATCAGGATGCTCATCTGATCCCATGCCAAACAAGTTCCTGCTGAGGCTTCTGGTGGTCAGTCACCCTCCTCTCGCCGGTTCATGTATATCTTCTTTCTTTTTTTTTTTCTGCACTGAGGGGGAGGGGATCGATTGATTGATTGATTGATTGATTGATTGATTGATTGAAACGAACGACGATTCCCAGCTGTTCGGAAACAGGATCCCTGCTACTCGTCCCGCTCCCCGTCGCGACAGTCCCATTCTGTGCTTCCCGACCTAAATATACAGCAACGAGCTGGGTGTCTGGCTTGGTTGATTGGCTAGCTGGCTGGCGAGCTGGCTTGGGAGGCCCATGGGTTGTGTCGTGGTCGTCGTGGTCCTTTCCCAACTCCGAAGCAGAAGCAGCAGAACAACAATCATTACAATCATCATGCTGTGGTGCGCAGGTATCCAATCCAGCGTCGGTCCCCGGCGGTTGAGCTCGCTGGCTGGGTGTCTGGCTGGCTGGGTGTCTGGCTGGCTGGCTGGCTGGCTGGCTAGCTGGCCAGTGCTGCAGACGGACTGGCTTCTCCCAAACAAGACGAACACGGGGCGTCCTCTAGGCCGTATCGAGGAGCAGCGCCTACCGCCCGTCCTGTTCCATCCTGGCCACCCAGCTGAGAGGTTGGTGAAAAGCCACCCCGTTCAGGGTGTTGGGGTGATCCACGGATGTATCTGACGCTCCCGGAAACGACATCGACATCTGGCGCAGTGTCCCACCACCACCACCATCTCGACCATCTTTCTTCTTCTGCGACTCTACTACTGTACACTACCTACCCTCCTCTCCTCTTCTCGTCTCCTTCCCCCCCCTTCCCTTCCACCCCTCCCCTCCCTCTCTCCCCTTCCCCCCTGCCTTGGCTGGAAAGGTGGTACTGACACCACGGCGTCTGCTTCTGGCTGCTATCAACCCGGCTGCTGCTGCTGCTGCTGCTGCTCCTGTTCCTCCTGTCGTTGACCGTATCCACCTTCAGAGATACCCACACCCCTTCCCACGTTCAGGTTCTCTCCCTGGGCTCCCAGCATGCCTCGTCGTTGCATCTGTTGAACCCTCCTGGTTATCCTTATTCTCATCCCAGAGCCCTCGATCTTCATATACTTGGTCACCATCCCCGCGTCTCCTACATCTCCAAATATCCCATTCCACAACAGTACCGCTCCCCAATCTACACCTCTCTTCAAGCCATTGCAAAAACCCATCCTACCTCGGATCAGATCCCTCCTCATCCAACCCCATCTTGTCTGAACAGCCACTCCAACTTTCTGGCACTGTTTCCCTTACCTGTCGACCTTTGACGCGCCAGAGCCCGTCCACGAGAGAACCTCGTGGATCTGTGTATTTCAAGCCAGTCACCCTACGCTTCACTACCTGCCCAGCAACATTCACTCCATTTGCCATTATCCATGGCATCGCACCGTCGAGGACCGTGGTCCCAAGGCGAAGATGCTTACCTATGTCAGCTTGTCCATACACAGGGAGCTCTGAACTGGGTTCGGATCGCACAACTAATTGGGTCTCGGTCGCCAAAGCAATGCCGGGAGCGTTATCATCAGAACTTGAAGCCAACTCTCAATCATGAGCCTATCAGCCCCGAAGAAGGGCTTCAGATTGAGCGAATGGTTGCTGAGATGGGCAAGCGCTGGGCAGAGATTGCCCGAAGACTGCACGGTCGAAGTGACAATGCCGTGAAGAACTGGTGGAATGGCAGCATGAACCGCCGGCGACGTCTCGTTCTTCGTCGCAAAACATCCTCACCCCACTCTACTCACTTTGAAGATCGAGACCAGTCCCTCTCTTTCCCAAAGCCTGCTTCAAGTAGACCTTTGACCATCACGTCCACGGCTTTCACCCCTCGACGGGCTGTGGATGGTCCACTTCCTTCGCCGTCTGTATCCGAAGCATCACGAGCAGAGTCGGTCGACGGTGCCCCATCCCTAGTATCAGATACCAGCTCAGCCTTTTCGATATCACCTCGTCTAGGCACTTCCCCGGGGCTTGAGCTCCCTCCATTGAACTGCTATTCGCAAGAGTCGCGGCGTCCCTCTCTTCCAGGACTTTCAATGAGGCACAATCCATTATTCTTAGAATCCGAGACTAGTAACTTTACTTTGTCATCACGATTTCAGAGTGACACTAAAGTGCACAACCTACACACCCTGTCCCCCATTTACTCTCCTTCGAACCAACAAACTCATCACGGGATTCCTCCGTCGCCCCATGAGCATCAGTTCGAACCAAGGAGGCAGCTGCTTACAGCTCCACCAACTCCTGTACAGCTGCCGCCCCTTCAATTCGGATCTCGCTGCGAGGTTACGGAGCAGGCCGCGGAACGCGATTCGAGGATGAGGATGTCTTCGCTTCTGGGATAGGCACACATGTAATGACCTTCTACGAAAAGTGGTGGCGTTATACTGACTCGGAGCTTCACGGAATCTCAATGGGAGGCTGATCTTGGGATATTGGAAGTGGATTTGAGTGCATGGATGTAATGAGCGGCGTTTGAACACACCTGGCAAAGTAATATTCTGTATACTTTATTTAGATACCCATTCGAGAGCTTGTAAAAATGAATGAACTCTTCAAAGCAACGCTCTTGGTCTATTTGTTGCCACATTACCCTTTTCTTCCGAGTCAGCATTGCATAATCCATCAGAAGTTAGACTAGGAGCTACTCTCCGTACCTCCAAACTAAGAAACTCATTATGCCACTATTGGGATACGCCGTGTTATAATACTAGCAACTATGATCTTCCTCGCTAAAAAACATAGGGCTCCCTCAATAGGGTGACTGTTGTTCGATCCCTTTTGTAGTTGGACTTCTACTCGATTAGCTCCTTTGACTAACTAGACGTTCAAGTCTCTGGTTTGGGTTAGATCTCAAAACATGAGCGCAGAAAAGAGGGTACTGGGGAAAACCGGACACTGATTTGTCATATGATTTGTCAAGGCCTTCTCATCGTAAATTGGGGAAAGGAGTTAGGTCTGGTTATATTGTTGGATGGAGGAGCATGTTTAAACCCGAGCGGATTTAGGAACAGAGTCGTGTAGCACGCCTGCTGCATCAACCAGCTTGGATGGTGCAGGAGTAGAAGAGATAGAACCGGCTTCAATATCTAAGGATGCAAAGGTTCCGAGGAAGATCAGTAGCTAAAACCCTTGTGTTCCTTCTTGGATTCGACGCGATCATGAAATTCGTATGACTCAAGCTGATGCTAAATAGTCATCTTTGATAACATTGGTGATTCTGAGTGACTCTGGCCTATCTAGGTCTCGTTCATAGGCTGGTAATGCCCAGTTAAGTCCTCCTCAGTTCTGCCATCATGAAAACCCGCCATGAACGCTACAGCGCAAACTTCTCTATATCTGGACCATTTGAGATTTAGCGGTACCAATCAAAGATCCTCAGCGGCAGCATGCTTCTTCTTTGAGGTTTGAGCGGATGAGACCTGTATGGTGTTAGAAAATTCCATCGGTGAAATTTCACATAAAACGTACCAGATTTCCGTCACTAGGAGGGTTCACCCTCTCTTCAAAACCACTGCGTTGACGTCCTAGCATAAGTTTAGCCTTGCACTTACAAACATTCACGGATTCAAGGAGCCGAACTCTCAAACAATGATAAGCATGAAGAAGGGAAGTACTTACCCTCTCTGGACCAATAGTTTTTACAACTCGAGGGTGTTCTCTCATAGCCTGCAGCCCCAAGTTCCTCCGAGATGAAGCTCCACAATGCCACGTCTCTTAACTTTTTCTCTCCGGCGATAACCTCAAGCTGTCGGCGATTTATGACAGCGTGAGTGATTGCGCAGTATTCCTCGTCTGTCCAAGCTCCCTTCTTTATAGGCTGCGGACGAGAATTTACAGGTTCAACAGACTTCCCACCGTACAAACCGGGAACCTTATTGTCAGCATAAACAGGACGGTAATCGGGAACAGTCTTGTTGGCGTAAGAAGATCGAGAAAAGGGAACCGTCTTATCAGCATAAGAAGACCGAGAATATGGAGCGGTCTTGTCGGCGCACCAAGAGCGAGAACCTGGAAGAGTCTTCCCAGCAAAAGACACGCGAGTTTTGGGAAGAAATTTATCTGCGTTCGAGGTACAAGAGCTCGGAAGAGTCTTTTTGGTGCAAGAAGGGCGAGAACCAGGAAGACTCTTTCCAGCGTAAGGAGAAGAACCAAGAACAGCGGTCTTTGAAACTGAGCTAAGAACATGCTTGCAATGGTGGCCACCTGAAACGGCCTTGCGGCTGACTGAGGAGCTTGCCTGTTCGTTTACCAAAGCAGATCCGCTTCCCACGTTTGCACGTCTCAGCCTTTTTGCTCGAATATTATCCTCAAAATCTTGATCTCCAAGGAATCCTTGGCATCTCTTCCTGGAGCGATGGCTGTTGCGAGTGTCCTCTTCGTACTCATCCTCACTCAGTTCATCCTCGCACTGAGCCTGATACTCATCGCCGCTTCCATCCTCAGAATCCTTGTCGGACTCATATTCACGTGTATCCTCACTCTCATCAGCAGACTCTCCAAAATGCTTATTCACACTCTCAACGTCGTTCTCATCCCTTGACTCATCTTCACACCCCTCTCGACTTTCCTTTACATTCACATCCTCGCTTTCATTTTCCTTCTTGACTTTCTGGAACTCGCTCATCATTTCCTTAGCCTGCTCACCGAAGAGAGCGTCGAGTGATGCACGATACTGAGCCAAATCATGGAAGGCACTCCTGGCAATTCGAATGAGTTTCAAGTATCTCGCGTCCGCGTGTCTATATCCCATGTGCCTAATGAAGGTAGTGACTTTTTTATCAAAATCAAT
This sequence comes from Arachnopeziza araneosa, assembly GCA_003988855.1. NCBI lineage: Eukaryota > Fungi > Ascomycota > Leotiomycetes > Helotiales > Arachnopezizaceae > Arachnopeziza > Arachnopeziza araneosa. The sequence continues at coordinate 22,999 of QYAI01000181.1, forward strand.
TTCGGGCGTGTTGTACTGCGTGTTTCTTACACGAGCCTCGGCGTCGTTAAGTCTGGAAGCCCGAAATGTTAGCTATTAGCTAATTCGGCCAAGGAGAAGAGTGAGCTGAAAAGCCAATACTACCATCATATGTATATGCGTGTGCCGTTTGGAACAAATTATTCCAACGAGAATGAGACAAATACTAAGAAATTGAAGAAACTTACTCAGTGACCCAGGCTCTCTGAATCTCCTCGCTACGGGAAGTTGAAGGCTCGAAGATAATAGCGGCATCCTCAGCCATGATATTAACAACGGGCATCCTGGAAACAGGGTGGCAAACTGAATGATACAGAAAGACGAAAGACAGCGGAACTTTGGAAATTGTGTTTGTAATGTGGACAACAAATGGTTGGTTCGATGGATACTTTTTCCGAAGTCTCAACTGAATTAAAATGCAGAAGGGCAATTAAGAAAAGAAGAAGACGAGAAGGAGAGCAGTAATTATATAGATCAAACTTGAGTTATTGATATTGTAGATGGCCATATCGAGAGAGCACAATAGTCCTCCGTAAGGATAATAAGAGACAGCCTCGCTTAGCAGTATTGTGACTCCAGCTATCAATTGAAAAAGGCGTTGATCTGGTGAATACCACAATAGAAAACTTCCTCGCTTACCTTGTCTTATTGTACTCCTAGCTTCATTTGCCTGATCACTAGAAGATAGCCTCTTACGTGGAACGGAGTACTGTTGCTGCGATAATAGTTGAGAAAGGGGTTAACCTCGCTAAGAGAGCTTGAGTGAGCTGATTGGATTTATAACCGAAGTGGCGAATTTCCCACCTTTGACAAAAGATTGGTGCATTTCTCACTGTCTACGAGCTCCAGTTTTCCCACCGAGAACGGACAGTCAATCCCAGTGAGTAGATCGCACCCAACCGCAATGACATTAATTATCTCAAAACTTCTTGGTCTTAACGGCCAAGTCTATCCAAGCAATGCCAGTAACCCCGAACAGCGTCACGCAGCAAATGCTTGTCAGGCCGATTGCTCTATCTCAAGCCCCTTTCTCGGATTTTGGGACAGTCATTGAGAATAGCGCGCCAGCGTTGGTGCCATCTCAAGTCTTGGATAAGGCTTCACTGCCACGAAACGCGGTTCAAGCCAATCAAGGCACCGCCCTCAAGTTTTTAGATGTCACGCGGATGGTCGACTGGTATGGCTCTGCACCAAGCAAGCAGCCCTCGAAAGCAGTTGTAAATATGTTTGTTTGTGCTCCCCGATCACTCCACAGCCCTCTAGGAATAAGCAGTGCCGAGGGCTTGTTCTCTGTAAATATCCTTGAGAGACATCCTTACACTACACAAACTTTCATCCCTCTGGGCATCTCAGCATCCGAAGCTGGACAGGTTCACTATCTCATAGTTGTCGCGCCAACTTTACCGCCATCAACCGCCGATGAATCGTTGCCTGTTCCTCCATTCCCACCCGGGCGTGGGCTTCCGGACTTAAAGAATATCAAAGCTTTCACAGCGACTGGTTCTCAGGCTGTAACCTATGGAGCAGGAACCTGGCACGCACCAATGGTGGTCATTGGTCGAAAGCCGATAGATTTTGTTGTGGTGCAATTTGCGAATGGGGTCAGCATTGAGGATTGCCAAGAAGCAGAGCTGGCACAAGAAGAAGATAAGGTACTGGTGGAGGTTCATGTAACCCCGTCGACACCGAGAAGAGGGCTGTGGAGGCTATAGTCGCTGAAGCCTGACTCGTCATTCAAAATTGGCTATTGGGACCTGGTATATAACCGCAGTCTCCGTAAAGGACTAAAGTCAAGATATGGAAGCTTGAGACTTAGCAACACAAGGTTAAGTAGGTATATGGCTTGTTTTTGAGCTTCAAGTACAGAAGAAGGGAAGAATATTAGGTGTCGTCTATAGGTCAATTGAACCTAACCTTGGTTGAATAGCTATGCGTGTCTCCTTGGCTATGTTTATAAACCCTGTTTGAATTGAAAGAAGAGTTCTAGCAGTAGTTTTCACCCACGTCAGATCGGTGCTTCCAAGTTCCTCCACCTCCGGCAATCATTGCTGACTAATAATAATGTTCCTAAACAAGTAATCGTTGACCACCAAAACGAAGCATTATCATTATTGAGATTAATCTCGGGTATCTGAATCCCTTTTGTAACTAGAAGCCTCACCCTACTTCCTCTAGAGCAGTCGAAACATATCTATCAACACACTCACTTTCGAGTGGTCTCTCTAGGCTGTCTCCTGCTATTCTACTAAACTCCACTTACCTCTTTCGCTGGCATCACACTACAACTTGCCTTGCTTCACATCGCGCCTGTCTGCTCTGCCTTCAACCCTCAAAATGGCCAACGATATGGACGTTGATATGGATATCGATATCGGTTTGATCAATGATCTTGTCGTTCCGCACATTGATGACACCCCAGATATAGACCTAATTGTCAGCAATAATCCTACTTCTATTTGTCTTAGGCACATGAGCTGACATATGTTGCTGAACTAGCTTGAACCCAAAGCCATCCTCAGTACGCCAAATGATACTGCCGACTTGAATTCCCAAGATACAATCCCGGAAAAGGTTCATTTACGTGGATTGGACAATCTTACCACCGATGATATAAAGGCCTTCGCTTCAGAGTATTTCGACTCGTACAAACCTATTAATATTGAGTGGATTGATGATACCTCCGCCAACCTGGTTTATGAGTCTGCAGATATTGCATCAGAAGCTTTGCGATCTTTCGCCGTGGTGGATATCCCCGACATCTCTCAACTCCCAATTCTGCAAACACTACAAGCAAATGCTTTTCCTGCACACCCCGAGACAAATCTCCAAGTTCGAAAAGCAGTTGTTGACGATCGAAAACAGGCTGGCGCCCGTGAACGAAGCCGCTTCTATCTCTTCAATCCCGAGTACGACCCCGCGGAACGTCGGAAGCGAGTGGCAGCACGAGGTCCAAGGAGATACAGAGACAGAGACGACGGGGGCTATCGCAGTCAAAAATATGACGAGTATGAACAGCGAAAGCGGGAGCGCGATTCTGAATTCGATGCAAGCTTGTACGATGACGACGAAGCTGCAATTGCTCAGCGAAGAGCTAGGCATCGCCGTGAATCTTCGTCGGGTACCGACTCGAGAGACCAGAGATCCCGCCGAGTTGGATTCCGTGAAGGAACTAGGAAGGAACTGTTCCCTGAGCAGGTTGTTAGGGACAGTCACATGTTGCGAGATCGAAGCGCTTCTCCACTCCGGGACAGTGATCAAGATCAAGCAATGGCTGAGTTACAGGACGAACAGAGCAGACAAGATAGCAATGCCGCTGCAGCAAATAGACTGAAAGCTCAAATGATCAAGGCTCAATTAAGAGAACCTGGCGCTAGAGAACTTTTCCCTCAGAAGACCAGTATCAGTCATCGACGTTCGGATGCGTTTGATGCTGCTGACGAGACGGCCGATTTGTTCGCTAATAGAATGGCTGTTCCATTTATGGATGGCACTGGAGATGCTCGTCCTAGAAGCAGCGGATCCTTAGTCTCTAAGCTTTCGAAAGTAAATTCGCAGAACGAATCCTTTAGCATTCGTGGGATTGCTAAAGCCTCGACTCCGACATCTCAAAGTTTCAACATCAAAGGTGCAGCTTCTGGTGTGCGGGTTAAAGAATTGTTCCCGTCCACGTTGGGTGAAAATGTCGGGAAGGAGTTGTTTTCTGAGAGATTGGAGAGTAGGAAAGGACAACGAAGGCAAAGGGCAGAAGATCTGTTCTACTAAAATTTAAGAGCTTCTTCTATATGATCAATAGGGAAGAACAAAGCCATCAGACTTATGCGTACAGCTGTCGGGAGTCCTTCCGTGAGGTGATCAACAACGAGAGTCTTAATCTGGACCCAGAATAGCCACCGTATTTCAGTCCACCTTAATATTTTTTACCAGTCCATCTATGAGAATAATCAATGGTTTATATTATTGGTTCCCAAGTAGAGTATCTAAACAGCTTTAGAGATTTGCAGTGTATGCTGCAAGTTATTGGTGCTGTGTCTCGACTCCTAAGACACCTTTTTTATGAGAAGAGGGTTGTTGACCTCTTAGAGACAAATTGAGGCACATTCCGTAAACTTTAGATAGTACGGTGGCCCTTGAAGTTGGGTTTGCTGGTAGGTGGAACGAAGAGACTTGTTTGTTGGGTTGCATCTTGTTGTCCAGTTTAGGATATCCTTTCATCCTTCCTGAACTCAATAAACGCGTACCTTCTGTTGAGAACTTCAAGTCACTAGCCGATAATTCACTTTGCCGTTCTACTTTCTACACCATTAAGTTACATGAACGGATCACCACTTCGGCTTACAGCTACCTAAAATTCGCAAGTCTATCAAGTTGGGCTTTGCTGTTCTATTCAGTCCTCGAGTCACTAATGTTGTTGAGTCGGTTTAGAGTGTCTAGCCACGATGGCTGATAGTTGGTTGAAACCTTTCTCTCGCCATTCCAAAGTACCATCACAAGAGAGCACGGCTGTAGAATACAGTGTCGGTGTTTTTCATGATGATAGTAATGAAGGCGACGAGTATGTCACACCGCGACTTCGACCAGCAGCTAGGGTATCTTCCTACATAGGACTACACTCAACGTTACACTCGGTTCCTCCTCCCACGCCATCGCTAGATGCATTTCACAATGTTCGCCATCCTGATAGCGTGTACCATAAACCATCAGGAGACCAATTGGCAGAAACACTTAAGGTGTTCATGATGAATCAAAATTTGATGACCCCGTTGCCAATTGAATACAACAGCTGCATCCTTCATATTCTAGAGGCGTACCAGGATTTACGAGCAGGACTTTCTACTCAAAAAATAGCTGTTGAAGCATGGGAACAACAGCATTTGAAAGATATCAGAGGTATGGAGGAGCTGAAGGCAGAGTGGGACAACAAAGAAACTGGGTACAAAGCAGGTATGGTCCCTACCCATACGTTCTTTTCTTTGATCATAGGTTGAGTTTCTTAAACAAGCTAGAAACTTAGCTTGAGAGCTCAGCTCTTCCAAGCCCTATAAACTTCGTTGGCAGCTTTATAGTAACGTATCTGCAGATATCAAGAGGCTAGAGGTGTCGCTGAGCGAGACTTCCTGTGGCTTGGAGCAGGTGATGTTGTTACGTAGCAAGAGCTCAGTTCATGGCTCTAAGAAAATAATTGAAAAGGTCGAGAGGGGTGTAAATACAATGAAAGAGAGGAGTATTGCAATGAAATCAAAATTTCAAGGTAGGCTTCTTCTATTACTAACACAATTTCCATGTCATAAGTGTCTAACTTGCTCAAGAATGGCCGGAAGGAACAACCGTTGTCCAAAATCCTGTCATCTTGGCTGATGAGATCCGACAATCGGTGGAGAGTCAAGAAAGCGATACCACTATCCCGAAAATAGAGAGAGCAAGGAAGTTTTTCCACCACAGAGGACAAACAGCCCATCCCAATATAACTGCTGCCATGGCGCTATATCCAGCTATGATTGAAAACCTCACCGATCCAAGCTTCCGTCTTCTTTCAAGATCGTCCGACGGAAATCTTCACGCAATCATTTCTCCTCAGACGGGCAAATCAAATCAAGGTCATGGGGGACTCCGGGAGCAAGGGCAGTTTACAAAGGCTCATTTAGAAATCTCAGACAGGGATAAGACCGAAGAAGAATTTAGGTTCTACACCTCACCATCTAGTGCGAGTTCGAGTATGCAGTCATGTCACGAGCAGTCAACAAAGGACGAAGGCATCGTCAGGCTAGGCACATGCGAGAGACCACTTTCAAGGATTCCAATCCAGGTTACCCAAAAAGTAATCCTAGGGACTCATAATCGTCGCGAGGAAGGTGAGCCTGAAGCTAATTCCAAAGATCTGCTAGGATTTTCATTTCAGCCGGGCGATGACGTAGGTCTTTTTGCTGAAGATACCGCAAAGATTCACACTATTAGGAAGCAACTGCTCGAGGAGATTCGTCAGCGTAGACGAAATCAACACAAGTACCCTATACGAATGGCAACAGAAAGCCCAGACACTGCAAATTCAACACTTTTGCTCCCGAAATCGAACCTTACAGTAAAACCGAAACACACAACCAAAACGCTGCCTCTTTCATCTAATGTATATGGAAGCGAGCTTTTATCTCGAGATGATTCATCCAGTAGCGCTATTCCCGCGGTAAGACGGAGTTCCAATCGCAGTAACAACGACTCGCAAAAAATCCAGAATGAAAAGCAGAGTAGCGAGGCAACAGCGGCAGCAGTTTGGGCATTTAAAGGGAAGGAAAAGAAAATAGATGGAAAGTGGGTAGGAAGAGGCTCTTGAGGGAACTTGGTCGGCGATTTCATCCGATGAGTTGAGGTGCCACTTGAATGTATTTGTATTCGAAGCATCGAATATAAATGGGTTTTTTGATAAATAAAGCTAAGCTAGTCACAGATTGTCTCATTAAGGATCAATTCGCCTTTCCTATGCTAGACGTTGTAAAGTGATAATCAAAAGCATCGCCTAAACTATGAGAATACTGCATAACAATGCTCGCAATATTTTGGGACGTAAGGACTATATGGATTTAGTTTACATGTTGCAAGACATTAGTTCGAGATCGAAATAAGTTTGCCATACTTAAAAGCTGATATTTTTCACGAGATTGTAATTTACTATTCGACTCTCAGTAACCTAAGCCACTTATCATGACCCGAAATTGATATTCAAAGCCTAATAATGTTCCTAACTCTACCTCCTGAACAGCCTCATAAACCTCGATTTCTGTTTCTGTGGTTCACGATATGGCTCTAACGGATAAAACTCATTTGGGATTAATGTAGCATTTACAGGCCATTTATGTTCTGGAATCTCCCCCAGTTTCGTGCTAAAACACAAGATTTTAGCGTCAGTTTCATTCCTTTGTACATCTGGGAGGGTAGAACCAAATACTTCAAGAGAAGGAGACGAGCACACTTAAGGAGTAAACCGAGGAAAAAGTATCAAAGAAGCACACTTTCTCCGAGAAGACGGACTTACCTATCTGATGCAAAGGACATGATGGATCTTCGATTTTCAGGGTTTTCAGGCCGTTTAATATGTGGGATTGTTATATCCTTTTGGACAGGCGATGGTGATGGCTGTGTAGCTGAAGAGGATGAAATACAATCTAATGGACGACTTCTTCGTGCTGCCGGCGCAGATGGTTTAGTGGATCCAACAGATGTAGAGCTCGATGGAGTTCTTCGTCCTTTAGGACGTACCCATCCGTCAGCTGTGACTATAGATGAATTAATATGTGATTCTATTACTTTGAATTGAAAGCACAGAAAAAAGAGGGGTAGGAGCCTGGGAGACAAATTCCGAAATTGAAATGTTCCCAGGATAACTTCCAACGTCTCTGTTTCAGAGGGCAGATAAATAAGTCCTCAGGATGACCTTACTGGATAGCTCAGGAGCGCTTTTAGAGCGGCGCTTTTTAGGCTTGTTATTGACTAGCGCAGAAGATTTTGGGGACCTTGGTGGAGGCCTTTCTTTGCTAGGTGGTTTTTTGTTTACAGGCAGCAAATCTAGCGAAGATTGTGACAGGCGAATTGAGAGTTGCTCAAAGGTACGTATAGCCTCAATGCGGGAAGCATTCGAGAGATTCAAAAGTACCTGATAATCTTTTGATGTGCTTCGACCTTTGGTAAAGCGGTCAACGACTGAGATGAAGCCGGCATTAAGCCGGCGCAGGATAGCTGAGAGGGAGGAGCGCGCTTCTTCTACGCAGGTAGATGTCAGAAATCCCCACATTGATAGAAAGTTAGAGGCTAGCAAGACAGAAAGCTTACCATCACCAACTGCAAATCCAGGTCCGAATCGCTTCAAATCCCGCCCAAAAGCTTTTTGGACATCGGACTTGCTTGACTTCAAAGACCTCTTCAGCCGCCCTTCTTCGTCTTCTCTCGTTGTGTTAGTCCCCTCCTTCCTCCTCCGAGCCTTCTGTGTATGTATGATGGATAATACAAGGGAGAAGGCTCCAAGCAAGTTCTCTACGGCATCATGGAACCTCGACATTCTTGAAATGCCGAGCAAACTTGAGGGTCAGATTGAGTGAGAGCTCTACATGACATCTCACGGGAATGATAGTGAGGCGCCAAAAACAAGCACTCAGGACTCATCCATCCGTGAAATCTCTGTGTGCAATGTGGGGAATGGATCTGGTGTTTTCGTCTTCCGCTCCTTAAGCGCCGAGGCTGCAAGTGCGAGAGCGAATCACCAAGGCGAGGCCAGGGGGACAACCTGGAAAGCCAGGTGCCACCGCGGTGTCTAAAACAATCAGACCTACCTATCGTCGTGGAGATATAGTTGCACACCAGTCAACTCCTCCGGCCTGGCGACCTCTCGCCCTCTCTTCGTAACATGGTCAGGTTGTTCCGTACAGTCACGTGTCACCAAGAAGTTCTCAGACGTTCCGGCAATCTGCACAGAACCTTGTGCGACGCCAGGGCATACAGTACATGGCTCAATGGGGATGCGACGGAAGGTATCCGACTGCAATCAGGGTGCCGAGACTGGCTCCTGTTTTGAGTTCTCGAATAAATAACGTGGGGGCCGTTATATTGCAGCCATGAGCTCCCGAGACTGTTGGGTCTCCAAGATTATAACATTCCCTCTTATGCCTAGGACCCTTCCACCAATTCAGTCCTGGGATGCTTATCTTTCTGGAGTTTGCGAAACCGCCCGGTACTATCGTGTACATTGCCCAGCAGGGGAAGGATGGAATATCTACCGTTGCCGGCGGCGTCTCTTCTGCGAATCATCAGTTTGGTATTTCAATAGAGATATCCAGGGTAAGAACAGCATCGATCGCGATTCGGGGGAACAATCTTGTTATTCGCTCGCCCTGCCTTATCTAACAGCATACCGGTCCAAGTATGTATCCTCCATCACATGCGATATCTTTTCCTCGCTCGACCCTCACCCTGAGCCTTTGTTCATGACAGACAAAGGGCGAGAAGTGATGCAGCCAAAGAAACGGAACCTGGAATCATGAAAAAGTACGAGTCGAGCGAGGTATATTCTGCTGGGAAGGGACATATTCGGCCTTTCTTTCTAACGCCGGTCTTCGTTGTTCAGCAGCGTATGGAGTATCAAGAAACTGTTCCCTGTCCTCCGGATTGACGGATGATTAGGCAGTAGTGACGGAGCCCGCACGTTCTCTAATTCGTGAGAAAGATTGGGAATGGCCTCCGGGTACGTTGCAAGGGCTTATCAAGAGAACTTTCAGGGTTCAAGATTCCCCGACCCGCCAGCCTGTGGATATGAGGATACTTACAGACAGCCACTTGTTCGTTCATCGCCGCCGGTTTGGGACCTGAGAACCTTTCACATGCTCCTTGCTGTCGTCATGGATAATCAAAGTTGAGAGGGGTCATGGAACTGGCTCGCCTCACCAAATAGACCCCCAATCCTATATTCTATTTATGCTCTATTTATGCGTGTCCTCGTCTATCAATATGGTAACGAACTGTTGCCTCTCGCGAGTGGGAGGATCATCACATCAAAATAAAGTACGCTTTTTATTCGAGATTGGCTGGGTGTGCCTTTTTGAAGCCAGACTTGTACGGAAGGGGGTAGTCTTGATGTGCCACTTCCAAATTTGCCCGGGAGCTTATACTAGCTACTTCAATACTATGAACTTTTGGGATCCTTCTGTCTTTGCGCTGGTGAAGCAATAATTCTTAGCATTGACGAGTCAAAGGAAGATCCTGCTAGTCGCACGGACAGAGAACCGCAAGGTTCCAAAGATACAGGAATCATCAGATTTGAGGGTTCAGAAGCAGGATCTTCGATGCAGATATTCTGGAAACTCGACGGCGATAAGACACAGCCACTGGATTGATTTAGACGAGAACCGGCGCACGTGTGAACAGGCTTCTTTATTCGAATGCTTACTTTTGGCTGGCGATGATGTTGATGAATAATGCCATGGTTTTACTAGTTAGTCACTTGGATATGTTGAGGACGTCGAAGCCCATAACAATCGAGGGTGAAAAAGTGATAATTATGTCGGTGACAACGAACTCCAGTCCTTTCGCACAATTTGCTAGTGCCAAGTGGCCACAGTGATGGGGGTCGCCGAGGACGGAGGGCGTCCAGATTGCTCGGCATCAGGAAGTCTAATCGAGAGGTTTGAGCGGGATGGACGTAGCTATCTGTTGGCCCAGCCTATCATTCTTACCAACAGCCATGAAGCCGTTGATATCTGAGATGCGACGGTACGGAGGTACCGTGCCTTGGTGCGACGGCAAGTGATTCGCCCGGTCGGCTTTTCTCACGACTCATTTTCTTACAGTCAGGCCGTCAGCCCCCAAGCATCACCACTTGCGGTTCGTCCCGCTGCTGTACTGCGTCTGAATGGTCTTCTAGTGCTTTTCTTAGCCTTGTGGGTATTTGCTTTTTTGGCTGCTGGCGCGATGATGAACACCCAAGACTTCGGCGCCTGTTCGCTCAGTCGCGCGATGGGATTCTCATGCTCACCAGCATCGTTTCGCGGCCGTCACCAGTAGCCAGTGGTGCGCCCGTGGTCGATACAAATCGAAGCACGAGTCAATGGGCGGTACTGTAACCTCTACAGTATCTCCAAGTACGGAGGTACCTGCTCAAGCTTCCGATTGCCCGCCCCCGCGGGATGAGAAGAATTATTCCCTGCGGAGGTCGCATTTGTATTAGTACACACCGTGGGAGAGAGTCAGGACGTCCCAGCCAAGGTTTGTCGGTCTCCAGGGAGCCTGCCCATGGCATGGCATGGCATGGCATGGCAGCGCAGCCTGGGAGCCTGGGGAGGAGGCCTTTCTTTGCAGGACAGAATGCTCATCTGGGCTCGGTATTGCGTCAAGGTGAGGGAGTGAAGTGGGACGGACAGCGCAGAGGACGAGACAGAGAGAGAGAGATGGGATCGATGCACGCCCATGAAATATCCAGCGCGATGAAGCAACGGACAGGCAGAGCGAGCGGCGACGAATAGATTAAAAGACGTCAAGAGAGGCGCCGTTCAGCGGAGGTTGAACGGATAATTTCTACATTCGTGCTCTGCTGGTGGTGGTGGTTGTCATGCTGCTTTTCCACCACGATTATTGTTTGGTGCTTTGGAGCCTTCCCTCTTTCGCATCTGCACCCGCCCACGCCATCCATCTCAGTCAGTCCACTTCCCTTCTTCCCTCCCTTGCGCGCCTTTCTTATCTTGACCCACACACATCCCCCCCGGCTCCTTGACTGGGCACTGGCACTGCGAGCATGGATTGCTTTTGCTCGCCTGGCTTGTGCTCCCCTTCACTGATAAACTTGCATTATTGTTCACTTAAACAACACTGGACTCCCCCTTCACACAGTCATGCTTCTGCTACTTCCACAACCACCACGCCAGCTCCCGAGTCCGAGAGTCTCAACGTCTGCTCTTGACCCGTCACACCTGCCTCTGACCGCAAGCTGAAATATCCCATCGATCCTCCCTGCGACGCGAGAGGTCCTTCTCCAACACCCTATCTCCTCCTGACCCCCCCCGACAGCACACCTCGCAGACCCCCACCCCCCAAATCTGCCATTTATCAGACCTCCTCCACCAGCACCACGCCGCTTGGAACCCTCTCCAAGCAGCTCGCCAGTCGTTAACCATTGCCCATTCATGCCTTCCATCGTCCTCACGAACTCTCGATTCGGACGATCTGGCTTTCACGAGCATGTTCTCTCCTCCGCGCCGTGAAAAGGCGCGGCCTGACGATTCCCACCTCCCCAAGGGCGACTGCCGCTTCATTCTTCTCCACCCGGAAGTCAAAGGGCTGCGGTGTGCTTGTGTTGGATTCGCCCTGAACCAGTCCATTCCGGGGTCGACGTGCGATTGCGGCCACCAAGCCTGCTACCACGCATCAGACATGGAGAACGTTTCGGTCGAACGGCAGGAACTAGAGGTCCTGAAGAAGAAGATTGACATGCTCGAGGGAGCGCTGGATAAAGAAAGGCAGGCTGGAAGAGGGGGGATTATCGACCGACTTGGCCGGCTGGAGGAATTAGTGGAGAAGAGCAGAGCGGATAGCGAAGTCGAGCTCACAGGCGTGTATCGAGGGATACGTGGTTTGTGGCAAAACGTGGAAATCTTGACCAAACGGACTCCCTACTATGACGATCGCATTGAAGGTCTAGTCGATGATGCCCAGAGGATGCGCAATCGCTTGATCGAGATTGACGATGCCTCGATGCGTGTGGAGGACCGAGTGGAGACTCTGGAGAAGTCAGCAACTCTCAGCCCCATGATCAGTCGGCGACGGAAAGCATCGACCCCTCCATCTGGCGGAGATGAAGATTTGACTGAAGGCTCGGACACGTCAGAACAGACCGAGTTGCCCGAAGATTATCAATTCCATTTGATCGTGGGCGAGGAAGCTTCTCACAGGATTGAGTCGTTCAGAGCTCGTGTGAGCTCGGTCGGCTCAGGCTCGAGTTCAAAGTCATGGACAGTTCACATTTCACTCCTACCTACATCATCACAGCCCTTTCCGTTTGAAAAAGATACCGCAGCATACAAGCGCTGTCTCTCGCGAGGGCTACACCAAATGATCGTCATTCCAGACACAGATAGTACCTCATTCAAAGTGGCTGTCAATGAGGCCTTTGCCAATATCCTCCGGGGTCGACCATGGCAACCTCTCGTAGCAAAGCTCTGTGATGCCAGAACCCTTAGAGGCCTTCCCATGTTGCGTCAGCTTCCTGAGTACCTCATCGGTAGCGACTATGATGCCGACTTCCTTCAACGGAACTGTGCTGTGAAGGATGCTAGCGGCAAGATTCTTGATCTCTATATTGCTATGTCGGAGGACAAGATCTCTTGGTCGGAACTAAGAGATATCCCCTCTTTCACCCCGAAGCTGGAAGCGGCTTGGTCATGGGACCCACATCTCGATGGTCTTTTAGGTACAGATACTTTAAGAGGCGATGGAGAAGATGCAGAGTCGAACCGGTAAGCCTCTACCACTAAACTTTCACAGACCGATTTGTTTATTTGGCATGTTCTGTTTCTGATTCATAAAGCGATATCACTAGAGCCTCGGTGTCTGGCTCGGTTAGTGATATTCAGTGCTGACTTCTCGCCAGCCCTGCAGCGGGTGACATCGTTTCCACCTGGCCACCCAGCCTGAAGCGCAATGCATCGGAGATTACAAGAACTCCAAGTTTTGGATCCGCACCAGATGGTGAAGGATCAAGGAACAAGATGCGACGCGCTGCACCTGTCTATTAAGGTAGTTAGAAGAGAGGCAGAGACTATAAAGTGATGTTTTGGAGCATTAGACTGTGCTATAGGACTGGGTCTGATTTTGGAAGTATGGAGTTCGGAGACATAGACGGAAGATACCTGAGATGGTCGGGCATGGCGTTAAGGATGTATTGGTATTACCTAACGACCATATTGCGCGATTTCAGAGGCTCTTTTTGCAGAAAACCTCTGTTCAACTGTAGGTATCGCATAGTAGCTTGTTACTTCGTTACCTTAGTGCTGTCGGCTAGACTTGACTGTTTTAAGGAGTATTTAGATCGGTTTTGGGGCCTTCCCTATGCTACAGTGAAAATGTTTCACCTGTATCCTATCTAACATCTACACGTAAATTCTTTTTGGATGACGTTAATCCTTTGCCGCAATTTGTTTGAGTCGCCAGAGAAGCAAAGCATTTGCAAATAGAGTATTACTCACAAGTAAGTCGGCATGTGCTTTACCAACGCCCCCAAGTTTTGTAGTTGAGAATCTAGAAGCGAAAGCGCGGCTGCGGGGCTTTTTATTTGGAGCCTCAAAAATTTACTGGGGGGCTACATCATGCCCTTTCAACATACAGCTTTTCTGCGTTTTGCACAAATCCTTCTACGGAGTCTGACTACACTGCGAGAGACTCAAGTTATTATCATTTTCTGAATTCGAATCACCGAATTGCGCCTCCAGTCTACCGAGGATTGACCTGCCAGTAAACAAACACCCTCTCACCTAGGCTTTATTCCATTAGAAGACTATCACTCTTCGAAGAATTGAGGAGGCTGTTAATGGGATAAACACAAGGGCATGAATTATTTCTGATAGCAAAGAAGATGTGTGATGTCTCTCCAACAAAGCGCCGTAAGACAAAAGGCACACTAGCCATGAAATCTGGCCGAGGTACAAATATCTAAAGCTCACCTCTTAATTGTGCTTAGAACTGTTCTGACTGGAATCTGTATAGCTTCATGGCCTGCGAATGAGCTACCTGTAGAAATATTCGCCCTTATTATTGCATACCTACCTCGATCAAATATTCAAAGTATGCGACTTGTCAACAAGGAGTTTGAAGAAAAGGTTGCCCAAGTCCTATTCCGCGCTGTCGTGGTTCCATTCAAACCAGAGATATATGGAATAAGCCCAGATACTGCTCTAAAGAACGATGTACAGGGCTCTATTATGTTACAGGACAAGGGAATGAGGGTCTTTCAAGGGCACGTTTGACATTGACCTTTGCACCTAACAGCACTAACATATCTTCCTTTAGTTTCGGTAAATGGATACAAAGATTTGCTATGAGCTTCGAGATTGACTTGCATAAATTGACGAGCCCTCCTGCTAAATCGGATCAAGAAGCCATTACTTCCTTCTGGGGAATATATCGCTGGCCCTTCAAGAGCTACAACCGGTATACTCAGCTTGAAGGTTTAGAACAAACTGCAGATGAGACAAGAAGTATGGCTAGAGCTTTGCGATTTGTCTCCCGGGCAGAGGAGCTTGGCCTTTCTATCGATGGAGGACTCGGATGGCTCTCGGGTCCTGATATCAATCTGAGGACTACTTCTCGATTTGATAGGTTTCCTGTTTTCGGCATTTCAAGATTCGTTCCGGAGCCGAAGACGAAACTTAGCAAGCTAGGAAGTGCGGGTCAAGTTTTGCACAGCCAGAATGGGGGCATAGTTCGAGACATGAGAAGAATATTAGAAGAAGCCGGATACAACGGGGATGATCTTGATGATGCCATTGGGATGTTACTTGAGAGTGAGGGAATATCATTTCATATGGGTAACCAAGAAGATTCATTCCAGCAATCGTCTCAGGTCCAGGATAACTGGCGACGAGCTCGCAGACGTTATCAATTGAGCAACGGAGGAGGAACGGAACCGACTTCACCTCATACTGATCTCGACTATACACCGACTTCTGAAAATGATGATGAGGCCGATGACGATTTGGAAAACTTTCCGCCATCAAACCTTACCTTCTCAAACCAAACAACGAAGAGCAAGGGCGATGTGTATCCTATGAAACCAAATGACCTCTCTAACGCCCAGAGAGAGATGTTATTAGAGATGGAATGGGCTCAAAGTGCTTTCATGCAGTCCTGGGCCATTGCAGTCATTGATAATATCCCAACTTTCAAGCATGTTCGAACCCTCACTATTTCTCGTCTACCACACCGTCACCTTTCGATTCTATGCCGTCAAGACTTCTGGAAGAGCTTACTTCTATTGAACACCTTTTCTCTAGCAGTAATCCCGGACTGGCGAGAAGTTAAGAAAGAAGCTACAAGCTGGGTACAAGATAACAGAGTTCCGCCGTCACAGTCGCTTCCTGGGGTCTACAAACTCTTCAATGATCATATCTCTATTGCCACGAATATCACATCGCTTCACTTCGAGTGGATTTGTGGCGGAGAATATGCCCCTGGTATGTTTGCGCGTAACCAGCTCATTTTGGCTGCGCCAATGGTCCCCAAAGCCGTGGATATGGTAAATAGGGTAGTGGTCCAGCCTGTGCTATCTTTGCCCTTTATCGAGCATCTATCACTGAAGAATTGTTGGTTAAGCCCACATGTCTTGAAGAGATTGTTGTACCCAATGAGAGCTGGCTCACTGAAGAGCTTGTCGTTTGACTCGGTGTCACTGACGGCAGCAATTGCCCCTAATGCGCAACCTGGTCCTGCTGCTCAAGCTGCAGCTTTAGTACAGAATCCCCAGGTGGCCCAGAACATAGCAGCTCATGTGGTGCACGCAGCTCAGTTTCCAAATATGAACAACTTCCCAGTGATGGGCGGTTGGCAAGGCCTGCAGAATCCCCTCAATCCCCTCAATCCCCAGAACCCTCAGAATATTCAAGTTCTAGCTCCTCAGCCAGTGCAGCTACTTCAGCCGGCAGCTGCTCAAGTTGTTGATGATGGATCCCCCGATTGGCTTCAACCGCCTCGTCTTGGATCGTGGTCGGAGATTATTGATGACATGAGTCCTAGCACTACCTTGGCCGATATTCGTTTCGAGAGAGATATTGGTCCTGAACCGGAACGTCGGGAGCAAAGCTACTTAAAGAAGCTATTATTCACCTCTTGTGGCTATGTGCGCCTGCCGTTAGATTTTGATCAAAGCAGCATTGATCACCCCCCAGCAGGAGCACAAATCGCCTCTAATACGACGAGGAGAATGAATGAGATCGAATCTTATATGATGAAACCCTTAGAGCCAACCCTTGGAACCGTCATTAATTCTCTGAGCCATGTCGAGAAGATGACCCTCGAAAGCGCTTGGAATCTCACCATTGGTTGGGACAGAAGCAAGATTGAAACAGTTCTAGATGCCCAGCTTGATGGTATCGCGCATGCCGGTCAAGGACGCTTCGGAGGTATTATTGAGGCTCCTGTCTCACCTTCGCGCAGGTATTAAGAAGACGTGCCTGTGCTGGGTACTAGAATGCTTCGACAGGACTTGCTGTGAGGAAACACAATAGCTTCCAGGTTACACTTGTTTTCAAAAACGTCAAGGCCAATTTCCTTCTCAATTCCGCACTAATTCAACGAGTTGTTGATATTTTACCTCATATTGTATTCTGTACAATAGCGCAGCATGGATCCCATCATCTCTTTAAATTTGCATCATGAATAACGCATGAATGATGCTACCTATGTACGGTTGTGGTGGGATTGACAAGTAAGTTGGACGTCGCACAGATTCTCATCATAGGGCCTCGTCCCGAGGGACAAGAACAACCAATGTTGGTTATGTATGATCAAGACTCGCAAGAATTTCTAATCAGAGCGAATAAGAATATTGAAACCCTTGTGGAAAATAAGAACGTCATGCGAAAAAAATGCACATATCTATGGAGTAATATCCGTCCTGAGCTGCTCGATCACTTAGAAACCTGAGGTTGAAGAATTATTTCATGGTGGCTAGCGATTTGCTAGTGAAATGCAGGCTCTCTGAGTGAAGAAAACCTTTTCAATGACCATGCCCTTCTGCAAACCCCAGTCATGCCAAACCCAAACCGTAAAATGAATCTCTAAGCAGCAGTAATAGCACGACGTTGGCGAGAACCACGTTGTCTCGAGCTTAGATGAGCCTCCTCACGTCCAACAACCGCCTCTGACTTCTGTACAACTTCTTCACCCTCGGTCAAGATCAACTCGATGTGACAAGGATTGGACATGTATGGGTTGATCTGAATGTGTAAGCCAAACCTTCAAGGACACCCACTATAATTACTTACACGACCATGAGCACGGTATGTTCGTCGACGTTGCTTGGGGGCTTGGTTGACTTGGATATGCTTGACGATCAAATTGCCAGTATCAAGCCCTTTGGTATCGGCGTTGGCCTCGGCGTTCTTGAGTAGTCCAAGAAGGAACTCTGCAGACTTGATGGGCCATCTTGCGCGAGAGACACCGAATTGCTTTCCTAAGACAAGAATGTTAACACTGACGGGTATGTTTATTGTTGTCATGGCATACCTTGAGCTGCACGTCCAGTTCCACCAGCGTATCTTCTCATTGGGACAGCCTCCTTGTGATTCTTTACATTCTCGAGGAAAGCGATCGCACGCTGCAATTTCCATCCATTAATGGCAAACGCAGTCTCTCTGGTATTCTTAAAGGCTGAAAAACAGATCAGCTTCGAGAATATGTTTTGTATATCGAGTTACCTACAAACTCGAAGGTAAGCACCACGAGCGCGAGCACTCTTGCCTGGATGAATCTCTGTTGCTGCGTATCGGACCTATTGGTAAGAAAAATCAACAGAGTCCTCAATAAATCGGGGTTTGAATCCAAGATCTTCATTCTTCGGCCAGGTAATCGTTTTTCGCATGAAGATTCATAGCGCCACCATGACAGCCAGCGGATCGCCCCAAATGCCATCTCGAAATCTAAGTTGGATATCGAGGCGTAATATCTGCCCTAACAACATATAATAGACAGAGAAATTGGCTTACCATCTTGTCGTTTGGCAATGGACTCGTTACTTCGTGGTGTTTAAATGATCTCGAAATTTCGGTGGTTGTGGGTTTAATTTCCTCGCTTGACGTTCGGCTAGAACCATATTTGGTTAAGCGCCGTATGCCACACACAAAGCCTCATTATTTTCAAATACCTCCCATTTTACGACAACCTACCAACAAATTGAGCGACCACCTTGGAACAGTCGCCCAACATGTCTCTCGTTAGGTTAGTCGATCTTCTGTTCTCAATAACAAAAAGAAATCAGCAACTGGGAGTCTCAATTAATCCACCCTGGATTTCTACATCTTCTGCAGAACAACTTTTCTTATTTCAGAACTTCAAACAAATCTTTCGTTCATAGCTGACGCTCCCTCCAGCGGCGAGAAGTCGAACTTCCAGTTCATTCTACGTCTTCTCAATACAAACGTCGACGGAAAGGTCAAGGTGAGCACAGTGACTAGCTTCTTTATCACAACATCAAACTAACTTGATTCTCTCGAGGTAATCTATGCGCTCACTAAGATAAGTACGCTATATCCTACTTCAAATCTATATTTCTGAGTTTGGGCGTTGTCCCGAGAACATTTTCTACCTACCTCTGGAAGCAGGTTTCAAGAGCTCTGCTTTCTCAACCCGCAACCGCTCCAAAAACATCAATAACCCCATATACTAATATACTTGCAGAGGGTGTGGGTCGCCGTTATTCCAACCTCGTGTGCAAGAAGGCAGATGTCGATCTCAATAAGCGTGCTGGTGAGCTTACTTCGGAAGAGCTAGGTGAGCATTTTCCTCTACAACCAAAAAATCATCCAGCTAAAAGGAATAGAACGCATCGTTACCATCATCCAAAACCCTACGCAGTATAAAATCCCGGCTTGGTTCCTCAATCGTCAACGCGATATCGTTGATGGCAAGGATTCTCAAATTTTGGCCAACGGTGTTGACTCTAAACTTCGTGACGATCTCGAGCGTCTAAAGAAGATCCGTGCTCATCGTGGTCTCCGTCACTACTGGGGTCTCCGTGTTCGTGGACAGCACTCAAAGACAACTGGTCGTCGTGGTCGGACTGTCGGTGTCTCGAAGAAGAAGGGTGGTTAAACATTTGCGGGCATGGGTTATGTGGGCTGGCTGGAGTTGCTTCTCATATGGGTTGATACTCTGCGTTTCCGCTACTGCACGAGGCACAAACTACTGGGTGTACATCAAGACATTTAGTTGACAAAATCAAACGTCAAGTTTCCTCGTGAATCATCGGCTTATCGCAGAGACAGACTCCTTTCATGCTCGCTATTTCACATTCATGCAATGAAATGATTCAGTCTTCATGCGTAACAGCCATGTCCAGGACTTCCACCCTCCCTTGGCCTTTCGTCTCACCTCCGATAAAATCCCCTAAACCCTTAAGGGCTCCTGGCTCAACGAAACCTGTGACTTCCCATTCCGAACCAATAACGTCTTGAGTTTCAACTTGCTCCACATAGCCTAGAATTCGATCTTTGACCGTACCTTTAGCTTTATCATCTACATCCTCCGAGTTTGCGTCCTTTGTCTTGGCGGCTTGCTTCAAGATACTTGTTGGACAGGTAATTCTCAGTCTCATTCTTGCTCTTGCCACAGGGATTGGTTGATGCGCGATTAAGGCTTTCATAGCTTCTAGTGCTTGACTTTTAGAGCTTTTTGTAGCAATAACGCCTGTCCAAACATGTTCCTTTGGCTTTGGCTTTGCCTCACCATCTTCCCCTGCTGCTGGAGTGCCAGTTCCAGACCCAGCCTGCGCCTGAGACCCTTGCGAACTGAGCATATCTAATGCCTTTTCGATCATACCAGTAGTGTACACTCGCTTCGTCTTTGGATCTACCAGCTTACTAGCAACTATCCCCACAACCTCATTGTGAACTCTTTCTAGTTGCGCGTGCCTTTCTTTCTCGCCAACTTGAAGTTCTCCTTTATTCAATATCTCGAGGATAATTTCGTTGATTGACTTTTCTTTTCCAAAAGCCTTGATCAGATCTGCCGAGGGAGCGGTTTGACCTTTCGACACGTTGAGGAAGACGGAGTTGATTTGCAAAACATTGTCGAGGTCCTTCTCTATCCCCGAGCGCCATTCAAGGACTTTGTTCTTGTAGCAAGCTATTTCAAAACGTTTCTTTGCTTTCTTGAGGCGGACAAGTGAGACATTTGTGAGTTTAATTTGGTTGGAGGGCTGGTTGATAGGCATCTTGTGTGTATTTGAGTTGTCATGAAATGGAAGGCGGAACAGCGCTGAGTAGGTAGATATTTTCTACCGCCCCTCGCTAGCATGGGGTTTTGCCAGCAGGGCAGGCGCAGTACAAATTCACTTCCTCCAAACGCAGCAAGTTCTGTGCAATGATGGTCAAAAGCAACCCTCTATTGAAGTTGAGCAAATCATCATGGTCTTTCCAGAGTTATTTTTAAGCCCCTTTGATGAACTTACGATTGCCTAACACTTGACCTCCCAGGCGCTGAAAACGCCACTTACAGGTCTCACGTGCCTTATCGTTGCTGATAGGCACCAGGGAGGCGCAGCTGTAACTCGAGCTAAGCTGCTATGACAACCCGAACCGTACCTGGCTGATCCTGCTTCCCTTCCTTCTTCATAACATCTGTGATAGCCATCAAATTCATCTGTACTTCTATCATTTATATACCATAAATTGGGATTGGTATCCTATCAACTGATACCATCAGTCGTCTTCATCATGAAGCTCCTCACACCCACCGTCCTTCTCGGTGCGGCCTCTGCGGCCATGACGCATCAACAGCAAATCTTAAAAGACACTTTTGAGAAGCAGACTCCGCTGAAAGAAACTGCAAAACCTGTCTCGGGTGCATGGTCCAAGACTCTACATCATTTGACAGACTCATTGAAAGATATACCGGCTGAGGCAAAGGCTATCTGGGATGAAGTCTCGATGATGTTCCCAGAAGCTATGGACAAAGCGGCTCTATTCTCGGCACCAAAGCCACATATACGCAAGCCTGATAGCGCATGGGACTATATTGTTAAGGGCGCAGATATCCAGAGTGTTTGGGTTGAGAACTCCAAGGGCGAGAAAGAGCGCGAGATTGATGGAAAGCTCGA
Organism: Arachnopeziza araneosa; assembly: GCA_003988855.1. Lineage (NCBI taxonomy): Eukaryota > Fungi > Ascomycota > Leotiomycetes > Helotiales > Arachnopezizaceae > Arachnopeziza > Arachnopeziza araneosa. Next base: position 44,351 of record QYAI01000181.1, read on the forward strand.
ACAGTACAGTCTCAGAGCTAAAAAGGTTGATCCCTCAAAGCTAGGTGTGGATTCGGTCAAACAATATAGTGGCTATCTTGATGATGATGAGAATGATAAGCACCTCTTCTACTGGTTCTTCGAGTCACGAAACGATCCCAAAAACGACCCAGTCATTCTATGGCTTAATGGTGGACCAGGCTGCTCATCACTTACTGGTCTATTCCTCGAACTTGGTCCTTCTTCCATTGATAAGAATTTGAAGCTCGTCAACAACCCCTATTCTTGGAACGCAAACGCATCAGTTATTTTCCTCGACCAGCCTGTCAATGTCGGATACTCCTACAGTGGCGGCTCTGTTAGCAACACTATCGCAGCTGGAAAGGATGTTTACGCGCTCCTCACACTATTCTTCAAGCAATTCCCAGAATATGCCGGGCAGGACTTCCATATTGCTGGTGAATCCTATGCTGGTCACTACATTCCCGTGTTTACCTCTGAGATTCTTGCACACAAGAAGCGCAATATCAATCTAAAGTCAATCTTAATCGGCAATGGCCTCACTGATGGTCTCACTCAATACGAGCACTACCGTCCGGTAATATTTACTTTCATACTAAACTATTATCTTTTCCCCATCAGAGCTCCAGAGCGAAACAATTATATCAAGAGCTGCATCCCGTATATCTTCCATGTATTGGCCCATCAACACATCCTGAACTCTGAAGCTCTTTAATGGTGGATAGCTATTTACAGTGCTAACTTGATTATAGATGGCATGTGGAGAAGGTGGATATCCTGCTGTTTTAGATGCTGAAGAGTGTCAAGCGATGGATAACGCTCTTCCTCGTTGCCAGAGCTTGATTCAGAACTGTTACGACAGCGAGAGTGTTTGGTCTTGTGTCCCAGCCAGTATCTATTGCAACAATGCTTTAATCGGGCCTTATCAACGCACTGGCCAGGTAAGGCGTATACATATATCCTTAATTTTCCCTGTTGACGTGTATTACAGAATGTTTATGATATTCGTGGTCCCTGCGAAGACTCTGGAAATCTATGTTATCCAGCTCTAGGTTGGATCAGCGAGTATTTAAACAAGAAAGAAGTCCTGAAAGAGCTTGGTGCGGAGGTTAGCAGTTACGATAGCTGTAACTTTGATATCAACCGAAACTTCCTGTTCCAGGGGGATTGGATGCAGCCTTTCCACCGTTTGGTCCCTGGCATCCTGGAGCAAATTCCAGTGTTGATCTACGCTGGAGATGCCGATTTTATCTGCAACTGGCTCGGGAATCAAGCTTGGACAAATGCTCTTGAATGGCCTGGACAAAAAAGCTTCAACGCGGCAGCGATCAAAGACATCACACTTGACAAAGAAAAGTATGGAAAGATCAAGACCAGCGGAAACTTTACATTGTAAGCCAATCCCGTCCGCACCGCATATCTTTCTAACTTAAACAAGCCTGCAAATCTTTGGGGCTGGCCATATGGTTCCGATGGATCAACCTGCACCCTCTTTGGATTTCTTGAATCGCTGGGTTCAAGGAGAATGGTTTTAGGTACTATTTTCGGCTGTGGACAAAAAAACAGACCGAAAGGCAATTTGTAAAAATGGTTGAAGCAAGTATAGGTAATAGATAAGGAACGCACAGCGCCAAGCGTTTATATTTTCTGTTTCGGTACATAAGAATGATCTTTTAAATTATTATAACTAATTGCTATAACCCTGCTTTTCAGTGACTGTTCTCTTACATTTGAAACTACTCTCAAAATTCTTGTGGTAAATACAGGTCACGTGACAGAATTTCAGATGGGAATCTTTAGAGCTTCTATAGGAAGTTTCATTTCCTGACCACAAATAGTTTACTTGCGCGACGACACAGAGGCACTAAACACTGAGTAACGTACTTGACCAGTTCGTGACTCAGACCAGTTCGCGACCCAGAATCCCTGCCACCACCCCTCATTCTCTGATTCTAGTACTAATTGCTCAACAACAATAGCTCCAAATGGCTCAAACTAAAGGCCGAATTGTTCTAGCCCTTCAAGCCTATCAAACAGGCTAATTTAGAAGTTTAAGAGCTACCGCACGCGCGTGCGACGTTCCTCAATCGACTCTAGCTCGAAGAAATCGAGGGATACCCTGCCAAGCTGATTTTACCTCTCCAAACCGAAAACTTACTCAGACGGAAGAAGACGCGCTCGTTYAGTRGATATTATCTATAGATACACGTGGTGTACCTCCTACGCAAGCTCTTGTTCAGCAAATGGCTGAATTACTTCTTGCAAAACGCGTTCAAGGTCTTGCTGCT
>QYAI01000182.1:0-97580 GCA_003988855.1 Arachnopeziza araneosa
AAAAAAAAAAAAAAAAAAAAAAAAAAAAAAAAAAAAAAAAAAAAAAAAAAAAAAAAAAAAAAAAAAAAAAAAAAAAAAACTATAAAAACTAATAAAAAAGCAATAAAAAACAATTAAAAACTAGTAAAAAATAGTAAAAAATAGTAAATACTAGTAAAATTTATTAAATAAACGTAAATAATAGCAATAAAAAGCAATTAAAAGCAATTAAAAGCAACTAAAAACTAGTAAAAACTAGTAAAAGTAAGTAAAATAAGCAAAAACTAGTAACAACTAGTAAAAACTATTAAATAAACGTAAATAATAATAATAAAAATTAACAAAAAACAATTAAAAGCAATTAAAAACTAGTAAAAGTAAATGAAAACTAGTAAAAGCTAGTAAAAACTAGTTAAAATAAGCAAAAACAAGTTAAAACTAATAAAAAAAAACTAACTAATAGCAATAAAAAAGCTATAGAAACAAGTAAATACTAGTAGAAACTAGTAAATACTAATAAAAACAATTAAAAACTAGTAAAAACTAGTAAAAACAATTTAAAAACTAGTAAATAATAGTATTAAAAACTAACAAAACTAGTAAAACTTATTAAAATCAAGTAAAAACAACTAAAATAAGTAAAAATATAGTAAAATATAGTATAAATTAAAAAAAACAAGTAAATAAAAGCAAAATATAATAAAAATCGTAAATAATAACAATAAAAAAGTAATAAAAATTACTAAAAAGTAACTAAAAGTAATTAAAAATTAGTAAAAATAAGCAAAAGCAAGTAAAAGCAAGTAAAAGCTATTAAAAACTATTAAAAAATAGTAAAATTAAGTAAAAATTAGTCAAAATAAGCAAAAACTAATAAATAAATATAAATAATATTAATAAAAAAGCAATATAAACTATTAAAAATTAGTAAAAATATGTAAAAATATGTAAAAACAAGTAAAAACATAAAAATAAAATAAAAATATAGTAAAAACAAGTAAAAATATACAAAACAAGCAAAAATATATAAAAACAAGTAAATATAAGCAATATATAATACAAATTAGTAAAAACAAGTAAATAATGTAAATAAAAGTAAATAATAGTATTTAAAAGTATTTAAAAAGTAATAAAAACAATAAAAAGCTAGTTAAATTAAATAAAAGCAAGTTAAAGCTAATAAAAGCTAGTTAACGATAATAAAAGCTAGTTAACGATAATAAAAGCTAGTTAACGATAATAAAAGCTAGTTAAAGTTAATAAAAACTAGTAAAAACTAGTAAAACAAATAAATAAAATTAAAATATAATATAGATAAATAAAAACAAATAAATAAAAGCAATTAATAGCAAGTAAAAGCTAATAAAATTAAATAAAAACTATTAAAACTATATAAATAATAGTAATAGCAAGTAAAAATATTAATAAAATTAAGTAAAGCTAGTAAAAGCTATTTAAAAGCTATTAAAAACTATTAAAAACTATTATAAACATTTAAAACTAGTAAAAGCAATTAAAACTAATAAAAACAAGTAAAAGCAATTAAAACTAATAAAAGCAAGTAAAAGCTAGTAAAAATAAATAAAAATAAATATAAACAAATATAAACAAGCAAATATATTAGTAAAAGCAAGTAAAAGCAAATATAAATAAATAAAACAAGTAAATATAAGCGAAATATAGTACAAAGATATATAAAAAATATAAAAAATATAAAAAATACATAAAAATATATAAAAAAAATAAGAAATACTTAAAAATATATAAGAAAAACATAAAAATACATAGAAAATATATAAAAAATATAACTAATAAACTAAAAAAATATATATACATAATAAATACTTAAGAAATAAGTAAAAATATATAAGAAATATATAAAAAAAAGTAAGAAATATATAAGAAATATATAAAAATTAATAAAAAAACACTAAAAAAGCAATTATATATAAGAATTATATAAAAAACAGCAAAATATAATAAAGAAATATATAAAAATATATAAAAAATATATAAGAAATATAAAAATACGCAAGAAATATATAAAATAAATATAAAATATACTAGAAAAATAATAAAATACTTAGTAAATATATAAAATACATAAAAACTATATAAAAAACGTAGAAAATATATTAAAATAGTTAATAAATACATAAAATATATAAAAAGTATATAAATATATATAAGAAGTACTAAAAAATACATAGAAATATATAAAAATATATAAAAAACACTAAAAAATAAACAAAAAATATATAAAATAATTATAAACTACGCTAGAACAGCTAAAAATAATAAAGAAATATATAAAAATAAGTAAAAAATATAAAATAATTATAAACTACACTAAAACAGCTAAAAATAATAAAGAAATTAATTATTAATATTAAATAAAAAATAAACTAATATTAAATATTAAATATTAAATAATTTATTAAAACAATTACTAAGTTAAAATACTATTTAGCTTAAAATTAACGTATAGCGTTAAATAAACTATACTAAAATTAATTGTATTTAAATAAAACTATTAAAATAAGTAATTATTAAATTATATTTAAAATTATTAAATTATATTAAATAAATAAACTAATATTATACTATTACTTTTAAAAGCTTAATTTACAATAATACTAACAATTAGTTTAATTTACAAGTAATAAATAAATAATCTTTTTTTAATTAAATTAATTAAATTAAAATATTAAATTTATAATAAAATATTTATTAAAGTTTTTAAAATATATAATAAATAATATAACATACTACAAACATAGTATATATATAATATAACATACTACAAATATAGTACATATATAATATAACATATTACAATATAATACATATATAATTATAGCATATTATAGCATTTGTAACATTAAAACTTTATAATATATTATAAAATAAATAATAAAATATAATTAAATAAAAATATATAGAAATATATATAAAAAGTAATAGATACATAGTAAACGTATAAAAGTAATAAATATATAGTAGTAAATAAAAAGTAATAAATATAGTAATATATAAAATGTAATAATAATTAATAAATTAAAAGATAATATTAAATTAAATAAATTAAAAGATGATATACAATAAATACATATAAATACATAGAAGAAGTTAATACACAGAATATATAGTAATAATGCAGAATATATAGTAATAATACAGAATATATAATAATAAACAAAATATAGTAATAATACAAAACTATATTAAAAAATAAAATAATAAAAGAATTAATAATATATAAAGTAAATAACATAAATAAATAAGAAATATATATAAAGAGATAATAAATACATATAGAAAATACATAATATATAAGAAAATACATAGAAATAAAAAAAACATTAAATATTATATAAAAAAATTAATATATTAAATAAACATATTAAATAAACACGAGAAAGTACGTAATATACAAGAATACATAGTAAAGACATAGTGGAAGCAGGGGGAAGTAAGAAATATATAGAAACACATAGAAAAACATTAAATAATATATAAAAAATTAATATATTAAAATAAATATATTAAATAAACACGGGAAAGTACGTAATACACAAGAATACATAGTAAAGAGACAGGGGAATTAAGGGGAAGCAGGGGGGATCAAAAGGAAGTAAGAAATACATAAAACATTAAATAACATTTAAGAAAAAAATTATATTAAATAAATATATTAAATAAACACGAGAAAGTACGTAATACACAAGAATACATAGTAAATAGACAGGGGAAGCAGGGGGAAGCAGGGGGAATCAAGGGGAAGCGAGAAATACTTGAAAAACATAGAATGAACAAGAAGAAACAAGAAATATTTGAGAAAACACAGAGGAAGCGAGAACACGTGAGAATACGCGAGAATACGCGAGAACACGCGAGAACCACAAGAATAAACGAGAATAAACGAGAATAGACGAGAATAAACGAGAATAGACGAGAATAAACGAGAATACGCGAGGGTAAACAAAGGAAAACAACCAAAAAGATATCCCCTACATAGAAAAGATGGAGAAAGGTAGAGGAAACAAGGGGGAATAAGGGGGAATAAGGGGAAAGAAGGGGAAAGAAGGGGAAGAAGGGGGAAATAAAATAAAGAAAATAAAGAAAATAATAAAATATAAATCAAGAAGAAAGAAAACAAGGGAAAGATTAAGAGGAATATAAGAGAAGGGTAGGGGGTATAAGGGGATAGAAGGGGAAAGCGGGGGAAGGTAAGGGAAAATATGTGAAAATAAGGAAAAGTAGGGGAAAATTAAAAAAAGTGGTGAAAAGGTATAATAACATGGGAGGACGTAGAGACAGATAGGATAATACGGGGGAAGGAAGATGGAATCAGGGGAAGTAGGGGGAAACGGGGGAAATAGAAAACAAATAAAGAATTTAAAGATAATGAGGAAAGATTGGGAAAATTAGAATAACACGGGGGAAGGTAGAGAAGGGTAGAATACTATGGGGGAAAGAAGATATAGGCAGGGGAAGTAGGGGGAAACGGGGGAAGTAGATAAAGGTAAATAAAAGCAGGGAAAATAGGGGAAAGAAGGGGAAAGCAGGGAAGATTAAAGAACACATAGGGAATACAGAGAGTAAGTAAGGAATAACCAGGGGACGTAAGGAATAACCAGGGGATTAAGGAATAACCAGGGGATTAAGAAATATAATGAAAATAAATAGAAATAATAAATATTTAAAATATATCAAAGTTAGGCGAGAACACGCGAGAATAAACGAGAATACGCGAGAATCACAAGAAACGATAACAGGGGAAGCGAGAATAGACGAGAATAGACGAGAATAAACGAAAATAAACGAAAATAGACGAAAATACATGGAGAAAGTAAATATATCAATACAAATAGATATATAAAGATAGGAGATGTTGTATAAAGATAGGGGAAGTAAGGGGAAATAAGGGGAATAAGAGGAAACTATGAAAATAATAAAAATATATAAAAGTAATAAAAATCAGGGGAAAACGGGGGAAAGTTATGAAGAGTAGTAAAAACAAGGGGGAAACAAGATAAAAGAAGGGGGAATAGGGGGAAAGTAATGAAAAGTAGGGGGAAATAGGGGGAAGTTGTGAAAAGTAATGGGAATAGGGGGAAATTTTGAAAAGTAGGGGAAACAAAGGGAAAGGTAAATAAATGCAAGGGAAAGAAGGAGAAAGGATTGAAAAGGATTGAAGACAAGGGGGAAAGTAAATAAAGCAGGGGATAAAGAGGAAGTAAATAAAACAAGTAAATTAAATAAATTAAATAAAGGTATTAAATAAAGGTAGGAAATAAAGGTAGAAAATAAAGGCAAGAGAAGTAAATAAAGGAAGGAGAAAGTAATAAAGGGAGGGGATAAGGGGGAAAGTAAATAAGAGGGAAAAAGAAGGAAAGGTGAAATTGTAGGTGAAGGTAAGGGAATAAAGGTGAAGGGAATAAAGACGGGAATGAATGAAGACGAGGGATTGTAAGTGATACGAGTGATTGTACGTGAAGACGAGGGAATATAAGTAAAGACAAGTGAATATAAATAAAGATAGAAATGTAAATAAAATAGAAATGTACATAAATACGAAAAATTAGAAAAAGGAAAAGTAATATAAGACGAGGGAGAAAAGGGAAAGTAATATAAGACGAGGGAGAACAGGAAACGTAGTGAATAGAGGGAAAGCAATGATTGAAGGTGAAGGTAATGGATTTGAAGTGAAGGGGGAAAGCAGGAGATTGAAAGTGAAAGTAAACAAGATGAGGATAAGGACGAGGATAAGGACGAGGATAAGGACGAGGATAAGGACGAGGATAAGGACGAGGATAAGAGGACGGGGGAGGTAGATAAAGACGAGGAAATTGAAAGTAATAGTAGGTGATATAAGAGTAAAATATAAAGAATAAACAAATATAAAGAATAAACGGGATAAATAGTAAACAGGATAGAGAGTGACGAGGATAGAGAGTGACAAGGATAGAGAGTGACGAGGTGACGAGTAACTGGGGATATAAATAATAAATAATAAACAAATAATAAAATAGAAAATATATAATAAAATAAAAATAAATAAAACTTAAATATAAAGAATAACTGGTGATACAGATAGTAGACGATGACAAGAGTAAAGAAGGATAAAGGATAAGCGAAGACAAAGGATAAACGAATACAAAGGATAAACGAATATAAAGAGAAATTGTAATATAAATAATAAACTGTAAATTAATAATAAATAAAAATAAATAAAACTTGGATATAAAGAATAACTGGTGGTACAGATAGTAGACGATGATAAAGAGTAACTATTGATAAACAGTAACAAGTGATATAATGATAACTTGTGATATAATAAACAAAATATAAATAAAAAAATATAAATAACAAAATATAAATAAATTATAAATAATAAACAATAAATTAAAAGTAATAACGATAGGTATAAAAGAGAATAATAATAGACAGTGGAGAATAACAAGACAACGGGGTAGTAAGAGAAGGGTGGATATATAACTTGAGAGATATAAAAGGTAAAGATATAAAATATAAAAAACGAGATATAAAAGAATGTAATATATAAGAAGGGGATATAAGGGGATATAAAGAGGTGATATAAGAAGATATAAGGGGATATAAGAAGATATAAAAAGGTAATATAAGAGGGCAATATATAAGACGCAATATATAATAAATATTTATATAAAAGAAAAAGATATAAAAATTAAGAAATAAATAAATAAATACACTGTATAAAGTATAAAAAAAAAATATAAAGAATATAATATAAGAGTGTAAAATATAAAGTAAATAAAGGTAGAATAAGTAAGGAATATAAGAAATATATATAATTTAATAATTAAATTACAGTAATAAAATATTAAAATATTTAAAGTACTAAATACTAGAATAAAATAAATAAATAATAAAGCGCTAAAGCGCTTTATTACTTTATTATATTTACGTAATATTATACTTTAAATAATTTAAATTTATTAATATAATAAAAATTAATTATATATAATTTATTAATTAACTTTTATATTACTAAATATTAAATATTACAACTTTTAATAATTAATAAATATTTATTATATTTATAATAAAAAGTTAAAACAATTTAGTTAATAAATATATTATAAATATTTAATATTTTAAGTAAGAATTAAAATAATATAATTTTAATAAATAATAAAGTTAAAAATATAACTATTATTAATAAATATTATATATATTAAAGTTATAAATAAACTAATAAATAATTGTAAAAAACATATAACTAAATTAATATATTTAAATATTTAGTATTTAAAATTAATAATTAAAAATTAGTAATTGTATTAAAATTAATTTAATAAATAATAAATTAATTTAATAAATAATAAATTAATTTTTTATTATAATAAAATATATAAAACTGAATTTGTATTAAGTAATATAATAAAAAAAATAAAAAGTTTAACTATTTAAAATAATAATAAATAATAAATAATAAAATATTAAAAAATTATTAAAAAATAAATTATAATTAAATAATAAAAAGTAATTAAATAATAAATTATAATAAAATAAAAGTTTATTTATTATAAAAGTTAAATTTAAAATTAAAAAAACTTTATTTATTATAAAAAGTTAAACTTTAGTTAAAAAGAATTAAGTAATAAACTTAATTAAAAACCTAGTAAAAAAACTAGTAAAAAACTAATAAAAAAATAGTAAAAAATTAGTATTAAATAATATAAACTAATTTGCTGAAAATAATATTAAATAATTAACTAAAAATAGTATTAAATAATTTACTAAAAATAATATTAAATAATTTACTAAAAATAATATAAAATAATTTACTAAAAGTAATATAAACTAATTTACTAAAAATAATATAAACTAATTTACTAAAAATAATATAAAATAATTTACTAAAAGTAATATAAACTAATTTACTAAAAATAATATTAATTTAAATTAAACATATATAATTATTTAAACTATAATATATATTTTTAATAAAAAATTTAAAATAATAAACTAAAAAGTATTAAAATATATATTTAACTTTTAAAAGTAAATTTTAACTAATATAATAAATATAAATTTATTTTGTACAAATTAAAATAAATACTAAATATAAAACAAATAAAAATAATAACTATTAAAAAGCTAATACGTTAATATAAAAGAAAAAATTAAAAGAAAATCTACTAATATTAAACGTAATTAAAAATTACTAGTATTATTTAAAAAAATAATATAAAAACAATATTTTACTTATAAATTAACTAAAATAACGTTTTATTTATAAATTAACTAAATTAACTAAAATAATATTTTATTTATAATTTAACTAAAATAATATATTATTTATAAATTAACTAAATATAATAAATACTAATACTATTAAATTATATTAAAAAATAATAAACTACTAAATTATATAAATATTTAATTAATACAGTAATTTATATAATACAAATAGTTTAGTTTTATAAATTTAAGTTAAGTAAGCTAAAATACTTAAATAATAATAAAAATACTTAATATTAAAATAATACAAATATTAAAGTATAAAAGTAATAAAATACTAAAATAAAAAGTAAAAAAATAATAAGACGAAATTATTAAAATAAAATAATAATATAGCGCTAAAGCGCTTTATTAATTTATTATATTTTAACTAATATAAAACTTGAAATAATTTAAAATTTATTAATATAATAAAAACTTCTATATAAGTTATAAAATATTTATTAAATTTATTTAAAATAAATAAAACTAATTATAAAATAGTTTAAAATATTAAATTTATTATTAAATATTTAATATATTACTAAATGTTTAATATATTACTAAATATTTAATATTACTAAATAAATAAAAAGATTAATTTTAATAAACTAAAATAATAATTTGTAAAATTTTATTAAAAGTTATTATAAAACGTTAAAAATAATACATATATTATAATTATTTAAAAGTAGTAAAACATATTTACAAATTATATAGTTTATTATAAAAAATATATTTTAAATCTAAATTAACTAAATAATAGCTAGTACTTATTAAAAAACTTTAAAAAAATTAAATATAGTAAATATAATATTTAAAAAATATATTAAAGTATTTTAAACAATTTAAATGTTAGTTAAATATAAATTAATTTTAAAAATTAAAACTTTATTTAAAATACTTAAAATTAATTTATAAACTTTTTATTTAATAAATAAAAAAACTTATTTTATAAATTAAAAAATAAGTAAAATTTATAAAACATATATATTTTAATTATTAAAAAAGATTTAATTAAGTAAAAAAATAAATTTTACTTAAAAACTATAAAAATATTATATATAAAAAAATTATAAAGTTATTTTAATTAAAAAACATATTTTAATAAATTAATATACTTTAAAAAATTAAAAAATAAATAATATAAAAAAGTTTATAGAATTTATTTATAATAAATTAAAAACTAAAAATATTTTAATAAATTAAAAACTAAAAATAATAATAAAATAAACTAAAAAATATATATAAATTAAGTAAAAAGAATAATTTAAATTAAAAAGTATAATTAAGTTAAATATATTTATAAAAATATAAACTTAAATATAATAAAAGTTAAATTATTAAAAAGTTTAAAATAGTGTAAAGTAATAATAAAAAGTAAAAAACTTATTAATTAATATTTATTAATATATAACTAAATAAAATTATACTAATAAAATTATAAATTATATTTTTAACTATTGTAATTAATTATAATAGTAATAAAGTAAAGTTTAAAATTAATATAATTATATAGTTAAAATATTAAACTAATTAAAAATGTAAATTAGATAAAATTAATACTTTATAAACTAATTAATAAAAATAAAAACTTAAGCTTAATATTATTTAAAACAAATTAACTTGTATATATTTAAAATAACTTTAAGACTATAATAAATTTTAAAATAATAAAACTTTAAAAAAAGTAAAAAAAAATAACTATTATTAAAAACTAAAACTTTTATTATTTATAATTAAAAAATAGTAAATATGTATAAAAATTATAAGTAAAATATTAAATAATTATAAGAATTATAATTAAAATAGTAAATATATATTAAAATTATAAATAAAATATTAAATAATTATATAAAAAAAATATAACTAAAAGAACTATAAAATAATACTTTTAAAAAAGTAGTATTTAAAATTAATTTAATAAATAATAAATAAGCTATTTACTATAAAATAAAATATAAAATAAAACTTGTATTAAGTAATATAATAATAAAAATATAAAATAATATTTTAAATTAAATTTTTTAAACAAAGCTATAAAAAAACAATTTTATATAAAATTATATTTTAAAACAGCTTAATATATTATAAAAATTTAATATAATTAATTATTAAAAAAATATAATTAAATAAAATAAGAATATATTATTTATAAGTTAAAAATAAATAAAAACTAAATATAATAAATATAAATACTATTAGAATATATAAAAACTAAATAAAATAAAGTTTATAATTAAAAAAATTAAAAGTTTAATTATTTAAATTATAACAAAAATAAATAAATAATAAATTATAAAACAAATTTAACTAAAAATAAAAAATATATTTATTATAGCAAAAGTTAAATTTTAGCTTAAATAAATATTAAGTAAAGAAATTAGTAAAAAAGCAAGTATAAAGTAATTTGTTATAATATTAATTTAAGTTAAAGTTATAACTATATTTTTAATAAAAATATTTAAAAAATTAACTTTTATTATTTTTAATACGTTAAAAAATATTTAAAAAAATATTTCTATTTAAAAAAATATATAAAACAAAATATTACTAGTATAATTACTTGTTAACGTTTTTTAAATATTATTAAACTAGTAAATAAAAACTAGAAAATTATATTAAAAGTATAAAAATTATAAATATTTTATTTAAAAGTTTTTTAATATATATTAAGTTAAAAATTATTAAAATATATAGTAAATTTATAAATCTAACTATTTTAAGTAATATAATTTATTAAGTTTTTTTGTATAAATTTAAAAATATTTAAATAAAAATAAAATTGTTATATTAAAAATAATAATAATATTTAAAAAAGAATTACTTATAAATTAATTAAATATATAATAACAATTTTTAAGCAAAAGAATTAAAAAACTAAACGTTATATAATATTATTACTATTAAATTATATAAAAAAAAAATATTAAACTAATTAAATTATATAATTTTTGTTTATTTAAAATAATAAAGATATTAATAATATTAAAATAAATAAATTAATTGTAATTTATATTAAAGAGTTAATTTATTTATTTAAATTTATAAAAATAAATTAAAAACAAAAATTAAAAACTATATAAAATTAAAGAAATATAGTTTAAATTTAATTTATAATAAAACTAAAAAGAAATTATAAAAAATAAAATTTTATTTATAAATTAACTAAATATATTATAAGTTTTATAAACTAACTAAACATATTACAAATTTTATAAAATAAACATCTAAATATAATAAATATTAGTACTATGTAAATATATTAAACAAGTAAAAACTACTTAAATTATATAAATAGTTAATATTTAAATAAATAAAGTAGTGATAATCTATATATAAAAATAGCTTAATTATTATAAATTATAATTTTTTTACAAAATTAAATACTATAAATATAGTTTAAAATTAAAATATAAAAAAAACATTATAAATTTAAGTTTACAAAGCTAAAATACTTTAAAAGCTAAAAAAATTATTTAAAACTAAGATTAATAGAAAAATTATTTAAAAATTATTTAAAACTAAAATTAACAACAAAATTAATTAACAAGTATTTAAAGCAAAAAAATAATAACGAAATTAATTAAAATTTATTTAGTTTAGAAATATATATATAAAAGTAAATTAATATTAAAAATTATATTAAAATATTAAACTTATTAATAAAACTTTTAAAAATCTTTAGTATATTATAAAATAATAAAATAATAAAATATTTAATTTTTTAGTTTAAAATATACTTTTTATATTAATAAAGTAATTATAATTTATTAATAAAAATCTTTTATTAAAAACTTCTAGTTAAATAATAAATATAAAAATTATAAATTAAATTAACTAAAATAAATATATTAAGTTAATAATAGTTTATTAAAAGTATTAATTATTTAAATTAAAGCTATTTTAAAATAGAAGTTATAACTAAAGTACTTAAATTAATAATATACTTTAAAATAATAAAAGCTTTTTAAAATTATAAAATATAATAAAAGTTTAAGTTTTTATAAACTTATTACTTATAAGTAGTAAATAAAACTTTTATTAATTATAAATAAAAGAAATATTTATAAAAATTAAATTAAATTATATATATAATTTAAATCGTATAAAAATATATAAAAATACTTTAAATTAAAAAGTAAATTCTTAGTATTAATAAAAAATTAGAAAAGGTAGTTTTAAATTATTATAAATATATAATAGTAAATTAAAACTTAAATTTAATATTATTATAAAAATAAAATTTAAAGTTTATTAAAACATTAATTTTTAATAAAACAATAAGTTTATATAAAAATAAAATTATAATACACTATTTAAATAAAATTATAAAGTTAATTTATTTTGTAATTATAGTGTTAATATTATATAATAAATATATAATATTCTAAAGTAATATAAAATAAGTTAAATTTAAATTATAAAAAATATTTAACTATAAAAACTAATAATAAAACTTTTATAAAAATTAAAATATAAAAAAATATAAAAAAACTAATAATATTATTAATAATATTTTTTTAAACTTTAAATCTAAAAGTACTTATAAAAACATAAATTAAACTTTAAATTATAAAAATATAATTATAAAAGAATAAATAGTGTTTATTAGTATAAAAATAGTATTTATTAGTATAAAATAGTATTTATAAGTATAAAATAGTGTTTATTAGTATAAAATAGTATTTATTATTGTAAAAATAGTATTTATTAATATAAAAATATTATTTAATTACTATAAAAGTAGTGCTTAATATAAAGTAATACTTAGTAAAAAGTAATTTATTATAAAAGTTACAATTATAATATTTAAATAAAATGTTTAATTAAATTTGTTTTTAATAAATATATTAAAAAAACTAAAAATTATTATAGTTATATTTAGTATTTTTCTAAAAGTTATTTTAATTATAATTAAAATTTATAAACTAAGATTTAAATAATTAAGTAATAAAGTTTAAATAGTTAATTAATAAAGTTTAAATAGTTAAGTAAGTAAAATTTATTAATTAAGTTTATATTTTATTTAAAATAAAAACTATTACTTATATAAATTTTTTAGTAAATAAAAACTAAAATACTAAAGCAAAAAAGAAACAATATAATAAACTAAAAAACTAAAAAACTAATAAAAGTATTAAAATAATAAAGTAATAAAAGTATTAAAATAATAAAGTAATAAAATTAATTTATAAAAATAGTATTAATAATTATAAAGCGCTAAAGCGTTTTATACTTTAATTACATTTTTAAATTAATATTAAAAAAGCTTTTAAATACTAACATTAACAAATATAATAAAAAACTAAATAAAATTAAAAAATTAAAAACATTTTAAAATATTACATTTATTTATAAAACTATAAAAAACTTTATTATATTACTAAATAGTTAGAAAGTTTAATTTTTAAAAATATTAAAATAATAATTCTAAATACATTATTACTATAATAAAAAACTAAATTTAATAAAAGTATTAACAATAGTTATTTAAAGATAAAAT
Organism: Arachnopeziza araneosa; assembly: GCA_003988855.1. Taxonomy (NCBI): domain Eukaryota; kingdom Fungi; phylum Ascomycota; class Leotiomycetes; order Helotiales; family Arachnopezizaceae; genus Arachnopeziza; species Arachnopeziza araneosa. The sequence goes on from QYAI01000182.1 coordinate 13,754, forward strand.
AAGTTAAAATATTAAATTTATAATAAAACTTTACTATATTACTATATAATAAAATAGTTTAATTTTTTACAAAAACTAATATTATAATAATAAATATAATTAATTTTTTAAAATATTAAAATATATTATATACTTTTAAATTTAATATTTTAAGTAACAATTAAAAAACAAATAATTAAATTAAAGTAACTAACTATAATATTAATATAATAAATATTACAGTAAATATTAACTAATTTTTTAAAATATAAAACTTTATTAGTTTAAAATAAATAAATAAATAAAAGCTAAGATTTAAAATTTAATAAAAACTAAATTAAATAAATAATTTACTGAAAACGGGTTTTAATAGTACAAAAATAATGCTTTAAATATAAATTAACTAAATAAATATCTAATACTTATTTAAAAATTAAGAAAAATATATAAAGTAAATATTAATACTATTAAAGTATACTAAAAATAAAAGTAAATATTAATAATATTAAAGTATATTAAAAGTATTATAAAATTATAATATAAACTACTATAAAAAATAAAAGTTTATTTAAAATAATTAAAGAATTTACTTAAAAATACGAAAATTATATAATTAAAATTAATAAATAATAAAAACTGTTTTATATTATTTATAAAAAGTATTAACTGTTTTATTTTTTAACAAAATAAACTACATGTATTTTATAATATTTAAGTAAAAAAAACTATAGCAAAATTTAAAGAAATTAATTTAAAAGTTTATAAATATAATTTTAATTAAAATAACTACTATTAATATAATAATTTACTTAAAAAAGTTAAAAACTATTATAAAAAATTATAAAGTTATTTATAATAAAGTATTAAAAACTAAAAATTATATATAAATTAATAAAAAATTAAAATTAAATTATATATATATTAATAAAAATTTAAAATTAAATTAAATATATTTATAAAAAAGCAAAACTTATATATAATAATAAGCTTTAAAGTAATAGAAAGTTTATAAATTAAAAAACTTTAAAATAACTAAAAGTACTAAACTTATTTATTATTAGTAATTTATAAGCTTTTATAAATTACAATTAAAAATAGTTAATATAAACTAAAACTATTAAAAAATTAAACTATATATATTTAGATTAAAATAATATACATTATACTAAAAACTAGAAGAATAATTTTTAAATATTTAATTGTTAAAAAAACTTTATTATAAAATAGTAATAAAGTAAAGTTTAAAATTAATATAACTATATAGTTAAATATTCTAAACTTATTTAAAAAAATATAACAATATATTTAAAATTAAACTTTTTATAATTATAAAAATTTAATATAATTAAATGTTATTAATATTATAATAAAAATATATATATTAATTACAAGTTAACTAAATAAAATATATTAATTATAATTTAACTAAATATATTTGTTGGTACAATAATCACGTGCCACGCATGAGAGCCTAGTTAGTCAGGCAGCCAGAACCCCATAAGGGTTCTCCAGCTGCCTCCATCCTTCTTTCCCACCGATACAGACCCCTCCACAACGTGAGGAGTCCAGTATCCAGGGTAAACCGGCCAATACGAATAACCTAGGTTTATCGTGAACCGACAATATTATTAGTTTGTTTAAAGTATATTTTAAACTATAAAAATACACTAAAAATTAAAAGTAAATAAAATACTATAAAGTTTATAGTCAAAAATAAAAAACTTAGTTTAAAATTTAATTAAAAAATAATAATATATAAAAAAGTTAAACTTTAGCTTAAAAAATTAAAAAATTATATAAAAAGCTATTAAAAACTAAATATTAAGTAATTTAATAAAATTAATAATATTTAACCTTAAGTTAAAAAATAGTAAAAGTTATAAATATATTATTTAAATTAAAATATTAACTTTTATTAATAAAAATAAATACTAAATATACTTAAAGTACTAAGTTTAAAAATTATAGTTTATAAATAAAACTTTAATTAAAAAAGCTAACTTTATTAAATTAATATATTTAAAATGCTTTAAAAACAATTATTAACAAAAATTTAATACTTTTATAAAGTTAATTTTTTTAAATACTTATTTATAATAGTAAAAAATAAAAAACTTATTTTTAATATATAATATACTATTACAATTACTTATTTACGTTTTTGTTAAATAATAACTATTATAAAAAATTAATAATAAACTAGCAAATAAAATAAAATAAATACTATATATATAATAAACTTTAAATCTTTATTTTAAAACTTAAAAATTTAAATTAAAAGTTTTATATTATAAATAAAAAATTTATATTTAAATTTATAATAAAACTATTAAATAACTTTTTAAAGTAATAAACTTAATATATATTAAAAAAAATTAAGATATATAGTAAAGTTTTAAAGTTAAATATTATAAGTAATAAAATTAAATAATATAATTTTAATTAATTTATTTTATAAATAGTTAAAAAATATTAAAAAATAAATATAACTTAAAATAATAAATTTTAAACTTAAGAAATATTTAGTTTAAAAATAATTAGTTTAAAATTATATATATAAAAATAATTATATATTTAAAAAAAAAATAATAATAAAATATAAATTACTTTAAGATATTAAATAACTATAATTTTTTTTAAAAAAATAGTAAGTTACTATTAAATAATAATTTAAAGTATTAAGCTTATTAGTAAAGCTTTTAAAATAGATTTAGTATATTATTAAATAATAAAATAATTACTTTAGTAATAATAAGTATAATATTACAAAAAATTAAAGTAAATATATTTAGTAAAAGTATAAAAACTTTTTTAAATAAAGTTAATAAACTATATATTAAAAAAGTTTAATAAAGTTAAAATATATTATAAATTATTTAAAAAATAAAAAGTTTGTTTAAACAAGTAAAATTTAAGTTATTTTAATAATTAAAATATTTAATAAAAATAAATTTAGTAATATAAATCTTACTATTTAAAACTTTTTTCTTTATTATATAAAAACTATAAGAATAAATTAATATTTTTAGCTAAAGCTAAAATATTAAATAATAAATTAACTTTTAAAAAATAAATACTAAAGTTAATATTTACTTTTTAATAAATTAAAAAATACTTAATTAGCTTAAACTTAGTAAATAATGTAAAATATAACTATATTATAAAAACTAAATATTTAATATAAAAGGCTAAACTTGAAAATAGTATAAATTATAAGCTTTAAAGCTTAAAAATAACAATAAATTAAATAAAAAGTAAATATAATAAAATATATAACTTAAAGTTTAATTACAAAATATAGTTTAAAAATAATAATTAACTTAAATATAAATAATAACTTTAAAACAATAAAAATACTTATAAAAATAATAAAAAAGTTTCTAGTTATTAGTAATTAATAAAAGTTTTATTAAATATAACTAAAATTTAATAAATGTTAAAACTTTAGCTATAATAATAAATTTACTTGTATAAACTTTTTAAAGTATAAATATCTAGTTTAAAACAATATAAAAATATATTAAAAATATTTCAAATATTAATTAAACTACTAGAAAAGTAAGTTTAAATTATTATAAAAAAATTAACTATATAGTAGTAATAAAGTAAGTTAAAAATTAATATAACTATTAAGTCAAAAATACTAATTGTATTAAAAAATATTAAAACTACTAACTAATTACATAAAAAAGCAATATATAAACGTATAAATTAATACTTTTAATAAAGTAAAATTAAAAAACTTAAAATTAATAGTAAAAGTTAATATTATACAAGTAATTGAAAATTATAAATAAAAAAGTTAATTTTTACTATAATTAATAATAAAATATAAAATTAATATATAAAAAATAATAAAACTAAATATTTAATTAAAAATATAAAATATATATTTATTATAAACTTTAATACTTAAAAAATACTACTTACTACTATTTAATTATATAATTTAAAAAATACTAATAGTAAAAAAGTAAATATTAAATTTATTTAATTATAAACTTTACTACTTAAAAAATACTAAAAAAATACTACTTGCTATTATTAAATTAATACACTTAAAACAGCATTAAAGAACTAAACCAAATATTAAATAGTAATAAAATATAAGTACTATTTAAATATATTAAAAGTAAAATCTTTATTTAAAATTAAATTAGTAAAAGTTAAGTTTTTAGTTAAGTAAAAAGCTTTTTTTTAAAAAAATTACTTTTTATGTTAATAAATTAAAACTTATATTAAAGAATTAGCTTAATTTCTATAAATTACTAATAATACGTATATTAAAAACTTTAATACAAGTTAAAAATAAAAATAAAATAAGTTTAAATATTAAACTTTTATTTAAATAAATATTAAATTATTTAATAAAAAGAATAACTATTTAAAACAAAACTAATTGATAATAAAAAGTATATAATTATACTAAAAATATAAAAAAAAACTTTAACTTTAATTTAAAAGCTATTTAAATAGTTATTAACTATTAGAATTATATAAAAAACAGATTATTATATAATAGTAATAAAGTAAAACTTAAAATTAGTATAATTATAAAGTTAAAAATACTAAATTAATCTTAAAAAAAATTAAAACTAAATAATATAAAATTATAATATACTATTAAATTTTTTTTTAAATATATTAAAATTTAATTAATTAAAATATAAAACTAAGTTTAATAAAAAATATTATTTAAGTATATATTTTAAAAAAAAGTTTAATACTATAATAAAAAACATTATTAATTAAAAAAGTTAAAAAAAGTTAAAATATTTATTAAAATTATTAACTATTATTAATAAATAAAATTAAAAAATAGTAAATATGTATATAAAAGTTATAAGTTATGTAAAAAACTATAAAATATAAATAAAACTATAAATTAATATAAATTAATAAAATATTATTATTAAATTTAATATTTACTTTTTAATTAAATTTAAACATATTTAAAAAAAATTAAAGTTTACAATACTAATAAATAAAAATAAAAAGTTAATAATTTTTAAAACTATAAAGTATATATTTTATAATTTACTTTTATATAATTATTAAAAATTAAAAAAGCTTTAAATAAAATTTACTGAAACTATATATTTTTAAAATTATAAAATAAGAAATATAATAGGTATTTATAATATTTATAATAAAATTTAAATATATAAACTTTTATTAATAAAATATAATTTTAGTTATTATAAAAAAGTTTTTTTAGCTTAAAACAATGTAAAAATATACTAAAAATATTATAAATTAGAAAAAAAAACATTTATATTAATTAAAAAACTAAATAAATAGCTGTTAACTATTAAAATTATATTAAAAAAATTATTATATAATAATAATAAATTAACGCTTAAAATTAATATAATTATAAAGTTATAAATACTTAACTAATTAAAAAATGTTAAGGTTTTTTAATATTATTATAAAAAAACGTAAATTATATAAATAATATACTATTAAAAAAAACTGTTAAATATTTTAAAATTTAAATAAAACACATATTAACTATAATTAAAAAATAGTAAATATATATAATAATTAAATATATAATAATTAAAAACTATAAAAAAATACAAGTTTAGAAATAATACATTTTAATAATATAAAATTAAACTAAAATAAAAACTTTATTAATTAACTAAAAATAAAAATTTATTTAGTAAATAATAAAGTAGCTTTTTACTATAATAAAAAATATAGTATAAAACTAGTACTAGATAATGTAATAATATAAAATAAAATAAAACTAAAAAAAATATATATTAAAAGTAAAAGAAATATTACTTTAAAAAAGCTTAAAAATAACTATAAAATTTAATATAATTTAATATAAAAAAGTTATATTACTTATAAGTTAACTAAATATATTATTAGTTTTTATAAACTAAAAAAATAAAAACTATATATAGTAAATATTAATACTATTAGAATATACTAAAAAACGAAATTAAAATTAAAAGTAAATTAAATAAACTAAAGTTTATAGTTAAATAAATAAATAAAATAGCTTATTTTTTAATTTAATAAAATGTTTAATTATTTAAAATTACTAAAAAGCATTTATTAAAAAACGTTATATAAATATATATTATATTATAAAAATAAATTTAAGTAAAAAATATAAAAAATAAATTTTTACAAATTAAACTTTAAATTAAAATATTAAATAAAAAAAAACTTATATAAAAACATAGTAAAAACAATAAGTATTAAATAATTTACTAAAATTAATATTTATTTAAACTAAAGTTAGTATATAGTAAAAGTTATAACTATATTATTTAAACTAAATTAAATATTTTTAATAAAAACTTTAATTACTTTAAATAATTTATTAACAATACAAACTAGTATAAAATAATAATAACTATACTAAAACAAGAAAATAATAATAATATAAATATTAAACTTAAAAGTTATATAATAAACTTTAAAACTTTATTTAAAAAGTTTAAAAGTTTAGTTTTAAAAATATAAATAAATTAAAATCTTTTATATAAGCTATTACTTTTTTTATTTAAAAAAGTAAAATATAATTTAAAGTTTTTTTAGTATATAATATATTAAAAATATAGTAAACTTTAAAAGCTAAATTTTTTAAATAATATAATTTTAAAAATACTACTATTATTAAATTTATTATATAATTAAAATAATAATAACTTTTAAAAACTTAATACTTTATTATAAAAATAACAATTTTTTAAAGTTAAATATAATTAAATAAAAATAAAACGTAATTTATTTTAAAAAACTAAATAAAACATGTTATTTTACTTATAAATAAACTAAAAAAGCTAATAGCTAAATATAATAAATATTAGTTTTATTAAAGTATTATTATAAAAACTTAGTTTTTAAAAATAATAACAAAAATTAATAAAAAAGTATTTAAAACAAATAATAATAATAAATCTAATTAAAAAATATTTAAAATAAAAACTAATAACAAAAGTTAATTAAAAAGTAAATATAAGTTAAAATAATAGTTTTTAAAGTTAATAGTATATTTAAAAAAAACTAAAAATAAAATATAAGTTTTTTTTAAAAATATTAAGTATATTACTAAAACGTTAAAAAAAATCTTTACTATATTATATAAAGAAATTTTAAAAGCTAAAATAGTAACTATAAAGTACTTTAGTAATAATTACTGTAAATCTTTTAAAAAAAATTACATTTAATATTTAATAAAATTATAAAAGTTACTTTAAGCTAGTAAAGATTTATAGAAAAAATAGTTAATAATATTATAAAAATTTTAATAAAGTATAAATATATTATAAAATATATATAATTAAAATTTTACTTAAACTACTAAACTTAGGTAATTTTAAACTAAATAAATAATAAACTTTGTAATATAATTAATTTACTATTTAAAACATTGTTATTTATTATATAAAAAAATACAAAAGTATTAAATTAATATTTTTAACTAAAGCGTTAAATATTAAATAAAGTTTTTAAAAAATACATATTAAATTTATAAACTTATAAAATAATATTTTAAATAAAATAAAATTAAAAACTAAAAAGTAATATTAAAAAATTTAATAATATTATACTAGAAACTAAAAACATATTTAAAATAATAAATACAAAAGTAGCTTTTTACTATAAATAAATATAAAGTATAAAACATTAAGTTAAATATAAAGTTAAACGTTAAAATTAATTTATTTAAAATTAAACAAATAATAATTATATTAATTATAAACTTTACTCTTGAAAAATATAATAAATATTACTTAGTTTTATTAACTTAAAATTAATAAACTTAAAATAAAACTATATAATTAAACAATTTAGTATATAAAATACTAAAAATAGTATTTTAGTTAAATAAAAAAGTATAAATTAAATATAATAAATATTAGTACTATTAAAAAATACTAAAAAACGAATTAATAAAACTAAGTTTATAACTAACAAAACATTTAACTTTTATAATAAAAAGCAAATAAAAGAAACTTTTATAAATGTTTTTAACTTGAAAATAAAACTACTTTTTAAGTTAATAAAGTAATTAAAACCTTTATAAAAAAAGTTATTTAGTTATTAAAAATTACTAAAACAACTTTTATTAAAAAAAACTTTAAAAACTTTAACTAAAAACAATTAATCTTTTATTTAAATAATTTGTTAAATAAAAATAGTAACTACTTAAAATATAACTTATTTATAATAAAATTTATTACTATATTAAAAATATTAAAAAATATAAGCTTTTATTACTTTTAGTATATTACTAGAAATAAAAACTAAAAGTATTTAGTTTAAAAAGTATTTTTTTATTAAAAATCTATAGAAACTATAAGTAAATTAAAAAATATATTACTTAATATATTTAATAATATTAAAAAACTTATAATTATAATAAAATTATTTAGATTTAAAAAATAATAACACAAATAATTAAAAACTAGTTGTAATTTATAAAAACTAGAAATTTTAAACTTAAAAACAAACAATAAATATAGTAATAAAATATAAATAATAGAAACATTACAATATTTTATATTAAAAGAATTAATTATAAATATTAGTTATTTAAAAAAATTAAAATATATTTTTAACTAAAAAAGTATTACAAAATACTTCTAGTTTTTAATAAGTTAAAGCTAGTAAATTTATAAAATCAAAAATTAATACTTAAAAATAAAACTTAATTAAAAACATATAATTAATTTTTTTTAAAAACTATTAAAATAATTTAACTACTTAAACAACTAGTTAAATATAAGTAATAGTATTTTAAAACTAATTTATAAAATTAAGTTAAAAATTATATTTTTATAATTTAAACTATAAAAATCTAGCTATTTTATATAAAAAAACTATAATAAGTAATTTTTTAAAATTAAAATTAAATAAAAAAATAAACTGTAAATTTTATAATTAGCTTAAAAACTTATAAAACTATTATTTATATATATTTAAATCTACTAAAAAACTATTTATACTAGTTAATTATTGAATATTGTAAAATGTAAATATATAATAAAATAACTACTTTTACTATTAAATATCGTAAATTAGTTAATATAATACAAAAAATACACTATTATATACTAACTAAGCTAAACTCGAAAAACTTTATACTACTTATAAGCTATACTATAATTATTAAGTATATTTAAAAAGCTTTTTATTCGCGTAACTACAAAAATATTTAATATTGGTTAAAATACTATAAAATAAAATTTAAAACTTTAAATATAAAAGTATATATATTAAGCACAGAAAAAGCTATTATAAAAAATACTAGTTAACAACTTAAAATAACTAGTATAACTATTTTAGTTATAGAAAATAGCTGTAAATTTATTAGTAAAAAAAACTATTAAAATTAAACTAGTACTTAAAGTTTATAAAACGTTATTTTAATATTAAGTTAAACTTTTTATTAAATAAACTACTTTTTAGTATACAACTATAGTTTTTTTAGTATTAGTTCGACTTGTTTTTAAAGTAAAAAAGTTAGTTTATAGTACTAGATAAAAATATTTAACATTTTAATTAAAAAAATAATAATAGTTTTAACTAAAACTAAAGTAATTATAGAAAAATTAAAAAAAGATTTATATATTTTACATTGTAAAAACCGTAAATAATTTACAGCAACATGCGTATTCTTATAATAAGTAAACAACTTATATTTTAAATAACTTTTAAAAAAATATAGTATAATACTATAAAACAAATAAAATATGGTTTAAATACTATATTTACAGTTTAAAAACAAGTAAACAACTAATAAAATTAAACTAGGTTATTTAAAAATGTATTTTAAGTTTAAAAACAAATTAATATTATATTTTATTATATAATAGTTATAATTTTAATTACTAGTATTATTTAAGTTTATTTACGTTATAATTTTAATTACTAATAGTATCTACGTTTATTTACATTATAATTTTAATTACTAGTAGTATTTACGTTTATTTACGTTATAATTTTAATTACTAGTAGTATTTAAGTTTATTTACGTTATAAATTGTTTTATTATACTTTTTACTACATTTAATTTTTTTTAACTACTTGATATTAGTATATTCGATTTAGTTACAATATTATATTAAAGTAAAATTTACTTATATTTTAAGTTTAATTTATAGTTTATTAATATTAAATAGTAAACTTTTTAAACATTTAGTATAAGTACGTAAAGTAGCGATTACGCTATTTCTTTTTAAAAATTATTACTATATAACTTATACTTTTAAAAATAATAATAACAATATTATTATAACTAGAAATTTTATACTTTTAAATTCTAAAAAAACATTATTAATATATCTAATTATAAAAACAAAACAAGTAATAAAAACTAAAATTGTAAATATTAAAAATATTTTACTTAAATAAATTAATAAATTAATAAAAAATACTATAGTATTAGTATTATTATTTATAAAAAATCTAAAATAATAAAAAAATAAATTAATTTAAAAAAATAATACAAGCTTAATATATTTAAAATTAAGTTATTAAAGTTTGTAATTAATTTAAATTAAAAATAAAACAAAAATTATAGTAAAAGTAAAGTTATTAGTAAAATTTAATAGTAATTTTAAATTGTTTTAAAAGTATTTTTATATTAAAAAAAACTAATAAAAGCAATAAATAAATTATTAAAAGCAATTTAAGTAAAAAAATAATTAATAAAAATATAGCTAAAAATATAGTAATAAAGATTTTATAGTTAAAAAAGTAATATAAACTTAGTTTAAAAACTATTTTATAAAGTTATATTTTTATTTTTAAAGCTAGAAACAAGAATTATTAATTTTATATTAATAAATATAAAAACTATTGTATTTAAGTAAAAAGAAAAAAAAATTAATACAAGTAGCATTTTTTAGTTAAGTAAATATCTAGTATAACTAGTTGTTTAGTAAATTTAATTATACTGTTTAGTATAAAACTAAAAAAAGTATTAAAGTATATAGCTAATTTATAAGTTTACGCTTTTTAAATAATAAAATAAAAAATAAAACTTTAATAAAAGATTTTTATAATAAATAAAATACTATAATTAAAAAAAGATTTTTAAAACAAAACTAAAAAATAACTTTATAACGTTAAAACAAATAAAATTAATTATAATAGTTTTAAATAAATTTTAACTTTAAGTAATTAATAAAACTTAATTAACTTAAACTTAAGTATAGTAAATACAAAAATATATAAAGTAACTATAAATATTAGTTAATATAAAAAAACTAATTTAATTTATTTAAACTAAAATAATATAAACTTGTTTTAAATATGTTTTAATTTAAAATAATGAAAAAGTTAATTTAAATTATTATAACTATTTTTAAAAGTAACTATATAGTAGTAATTCTTTTTAAAAACGCTAATTTTACTATTTAAGTATTATAACTTTTTGCTACTTTTTATAAAAAACAAAATTATATAAGATTACGCTTAAAAAAATAAAATTATATTACTTAAAAAAGTTTTTATACTTATTTATTTTATAATAAACAAACTTTTAATTAGTTTAAACATTAATTAATATAATAAAAAACTTAAACTAATTAAATTATAATAAATTACTTATAAAAACACTTGCTATAATTGTTTTTAAAAAGTATTAAAGAAATTAAGTATAAACTATTAAACAAACTAATTATAAACTGTAAAAAAATTATAAACTATTAAAAAAAACTAATTATAAACTATTAAAACTTAAATGCAATTATAATTAAAAACTAATAGCTATTTTAGTAAAATAAAATAAAATATAATTTGTTTTTAAAGTAAAAAAGTTAATTTAAATTAGTAAATAAGATTATTTAAAATTTTAATACAAATAGAGTAATTATAGTAAAATTAAAAAAAATTATATTCTAAAAACAAAAAATAATATAGAAATAAAGTATATTTTATTAACAAATAAATTATTTAAATTTTATATAATTTTTAATAAAAAAAACTATATAGTAAATATATTTTAGATAATATATTTACTAATTAAAAAATAAGTAAACTAATAATAAACTTAGTTTAAATTATTTAAAAAGTATTTTAAACTTTAAAAAAAAATATTATATTTTAAATATTAAATTAATTATAAATTTTTTAATATATAATTTATAAGCTTTAATTTGTAAACAACAGCTTATTTAAACTAAAAACTATATTGTACAAAATGCAATTAAGTAAAAGTAACTATATTAATATAATTAATTTTTAAAACGTTTATTATAAAAATAAACTAAAAGTTTTTTACTTAAAATATATATAGCAAGATATAAGTTTATTTTTATAAAATTTAAAGTTGTTTTTTATTTTAAATATATTATCGCATTTATTACTTAAAACTTCTTTATATAAGTTAATTATACTATTTTAAAACTATATTTACAATGTTTAAATAAAATACTATATAATTTTAAATTAGTTAAAAATAAGCTTTAGAAGTTAAATAAACTAGTTAATATATTGCAAATAATTTAAAACTTTTTAAAGCTATATAGTGTTTTTAGCAAAAGTAAATAGTTTTAATATTTAAAATAAAAATTTAGTAAAAGCTAAAAAATAATAATTAAAAAAATACTAAATAGTAAAAAATCTAAGTAAAGTACAAGTACTAAGTAACTAAAAAAAGCTTAAAACTTTAAAATAGTAATGAAAAAATAATTAAAAATATATTTAAAAAATATTTACTAAAATGTTTTTTAATTTAATTAAAAAGCTAAGATTAAAAAAGTTAAATACTAAAAAAACTTTAAAAGCTTTTTCTAAGCTTTTTTTATTATACTAAGTTTAACTAAACTAGATATTAAAAATATACTAATTTAGCTTGTAAAATTTACTTTACTTTTTTATAGTAAAAGCAATTACTAATTAAATGTTAAAAAATATATATTTATAAAAAGTTATTAAATCTAAAGTTTAAACAATTAAAGTATTTAAAAACTTAGTAATAGATATTAAAAAAACTTAATAAAATAAAAATAATAAAATAATTACTATAATAAAAGTATTTAAAATATAAAAAGTTTATTTATAAAAGTAAATTATATAGTAAAAGTTTACTTAAATTACTAAAATTTAAGCTATTATATAAAAAGTAAAATATATAGTAAAAGTTTAATTAAACTAAAATCTAAAGTATTTAATAATAAATAAAGTTTTAAAAAATAAATACTTAAATAAATAATTATTACTTAAAGAAATTTAAGTATTTTTAAAAAGAATTATTTATAAATAGGTAAAAAAAACTAATTGAGTATAAACTTTAAAATATACTTTGTGTTTTAAATTTTGTTAGAAAAAAAACTTCAAATTTTTTTATAATAACTAAAGACTTTTTAATTACTGTAAATAGTATATTTAATATAAAAAATAAAAAATTACTAATGTAAACTAAAGAAATAAACTATTTTTACAATTTACACTAAAAAATTTTAGTTAGTTAAAGTAAAACATGTTATAATAAGTTATATATATTTTTTATTTTTTATTAAAAACTGTTTTAAATATAATAAACTAATATAAATTTAATTTTTTTAAGCTTTTAGTAACTACTGCTTATTAAAATATAACAAAAAAAATAACTGTATAAAAATAAAATAGTTAAATAAATTACGCTAAAACTAAAAAAAACTATATTTAAACTAAAGTAATATAATAAATTTTAAAACTTTGCTTAAATGTTTTAAAGTTTAAAAAACTAGAAATAAAAACGTTATACTTAACTTAACTAATTAATTTTACGTTGTTTATACTATTTTATAACTTAGTTATTTAAAAACTTTATATATAGTTAAATTTTAAATTTGAAATTAACATTATATAGCTTTTAAAAAATATTAAATATAATAGTAATGTAATATTATAAATTTTATAGAAATATATAACTATAAAATAAACTTAAAATAAAATAAAAACTTTACTAAGTAAAAAAAAAGTTAAATATTAACTTAAAGTAATAGTAAGTAATTTTTTTATTTAAAATACTAATAATAAACATATATTAAGTCGTTTGTTAAAGTTTTTATTTAAATTAAAGTTAATTTATAATAAAATTTATAATTATATTATAAAAATTAAAATATATATTTAAAATAAAAAGTTTTAAAAAGTATTAACTTTTTTTACTTTTAATATTTTATTAAATATAAAAACTAAAAATATATTTACAATACTAATTTTAAAAAGTAATATTTTAAACAAAATCTATAGTTTAATTTTAAAAAAAACTAAAACATTATAGTAAATAATATTTATAAATATAACTTTAACTAAAAAAGCTAAAATTAAAACAATTATTAAGAAAAAAATTTATTTTGTTTTGTAAAATTATTTAAACGAAAATAAAACAAAATAACTAAAAAGTAAGTATATATATTGTAAAATAGTAATTTAAGAACTTAAAAACAAATTTACTTAAGTATATATTATAAAAAAACAAATTAAGCGCTATAATAAACTTTAAAATAATAAAAACCTTTATTAACTTAAACTAAAAATAGTAAATATATATAAAATTAAATAACTATAAAAAACAAGTATAACTATATATATTTTAACTAAAATAAAATTATATTTATAATATTTAAAAGCAAAAGATTTAATTTTAATATTAAATAAAAATATAAATAATTTTTTTAAATTATTATAATTATATTAAAAAAAGCTTAACTATATAACGTAAAACTTAAACTTAATACTAATATAAAATTTAAGATACTAAATTTAATAAAAAAGTATTAAAACTTAATATTACTTTAAATAAAAAAAGCTAAATAATATAAATTCCAAAAAAATTTAAAAGAAAATAATATATTATTAAAAGAAAAACATTTTTTTTATATCAAGTTATTTTAAAATTTATTAATAAAAATAAAAAATTCTAATTTAAAATTATTATATTACTTTTAAATGTTTTTTAAAAAAACAAAGTATAAATTATTAAAATTAAATTATAATTATAGTTAAAAACAAAATATTATTAATTATATTTACTTTTTAATATATATTTTAATATATATATTAAAAACCTATATTTAAATTAAATTAAAATATACAAGTTTTATTTTTTTTAAATTATATAATAACTATTAAAAAAAATTAAAACTAATATTTAAATAAAGATTACTGTAATATATAAAGTAGTAATTAAATATTAAAAATATTAAGTTACTAATAAAGCTTTAATATATTACTAAATAGTAAAATAATTTAATTTTTTTTAAAAAATTAAAAAAATAATTAAAAAATACTATAATAATAAAAATTAAAATGTTTAAAAAACTACATATTTTTAAAGTAATTATGTTTAATAAAATAATAATAACTATAACTAGTAATATATATTAAAAATATTTAAAAAATATAATAATAAAATACTTGCTATATTAAAAGCTTTTAACACAAAGTTTATTTATAAAAAATAAATATATAATATTAGTTTACTAAAACTTTAACTATTTTAAAATAACATAAAAACTAAATAAATTACAAGTTTAACATTATAAAAAACTTAGTGTATATATTTTTATTATTTATTATATAAAACAATTAAAAATAAATAAACTACTACTTTTAGCTAAAAACTAAATTACTAAATAATTAAAAAAGTTGTTATAAAACAAATACTAAAATAAATAGTAACTTTTAAGTAAATTTAACTATAATAGTTTTTAGATAATTTATAATTATAAAATATTAAGTTTTATTTATATATTTTACAAACTACTTGTATATAGCTATTAAAAAATTAATAAAAATTTACTAAAATTATATATTTTAAAGAATATAGTTAAAAAAGTAGTATAATTTAACAAATAATAAATATAAAATATAAAATACTAAAAACTTTTTGTAAATAAATAAGTTTTTAATTTTAACGTTTATACTAGTTTAAAACTTGTTTAATTCGCAAATTAAATATTCGATAAATAAATGAAATATATTTAAATAGACGTTTTTACTAAATAATTAAGTAAATAAAACTAACTTAAATTACGTTTAGGTTAATTTATACAAATTTACTAGTAAAATAAAATAAATCTAGCTTTGCTTTTTTTAAAATATAATTTTTATACTATAAATTATATAACAATAACTGGTTTTTACTTTAACTATATTATAAAAAGTAAAAACTATAGCTTTTTATACTTAAAATTAGCTAAAGCTATATTTATAAATTTATTTACAAAATTATAAAAACAACAATAACTATTTTAAAAGTACTTAAAAAGCTATATTTTATAAAAGCTTATTATAAAATACAAGCTACTTAGTAAAACTGTTTTGTTATTACTTTAAAATAAAAAAATTTAAAGCTATTTATAAAGTACAAACTACTTAATAGAACTATTTGTGTTATTACTTTAAAATAAATAAAACTTAAAGCTATTTGTAAATTAGTAAATTTATTAAAAAGTAATTTAGCTTTAGCTATAATAAAAAGTAATAAGTAACTATAAAATTACATATATAAAAAAGGCTTTTTATAGTAAAATTAATAGCTTTTTTATTACTAAAACTAAAAGCTAGAACATATTATAATAAATTATTTTTATAGTTAATTAAATACTTATTTTAACGAAAAAACGCTAGCTACTATTAAATATAACTTTTTTAAAAGTAAACAAAATAATATAAAAGCAAAGTTTAATATTTTAAAGCTAATTTTCTATTAATAAAATAATATATATAATAATAACTTAGTTTAATTATTTAACTTTTTATTTCTATATTTACTAATACTAGCTAATGTTTTTTAATCGCAAAATATAAAAATAGTTATAAATTAAGCTATACTTTAATAGCTATAGCTTTAAAAAATTATTATATTTCTTTAAGCTTATTAAAATAACTTATAAATAGTAAAAAAACGTAAAATTACAAAAGTAAAAACTGTAAATTAAATTAGCTATATTTTTTATAATGTAATTATTGCTTTAAATAATATAGCTTTTTGTAACTTTAAACAATATAGCTTTTTGTAATTTTAAACTAATACTATAAATACTTTTTTATAAAGTTAAATACAAGTTAAAATATAAAAAATATATATTTAATAAAATAAAAATAGTTTAATATATTTATGCTTTTTAAAAAACTTATAATTGCAAAAATAAATACTAATTAAAGTAAATAAGTTATAAAATATATAGTTAAAAATATTAAACTGTTATATCTTATTAAAAGTAATTATAAATTTAGTTAAACTTGTAAATTAACTAGAATAAAACACGGAAAAATATATAATATTGCTTTTTAAAATATATAACTATGTTTTTACAAAAGTAAATTTATTAAGATAAACATAATTATATATACAAAAGCTTATATTTATATAGCTTTATATTAAGTTATTAATTTTTTAATATTTTAAAAATAAAATTGTTATTATTTTCTAGTTTTTTTTAAAATAATATAATAACTACTACTTTGTTTTTAATTAAAATTATTACTATTTTTTACTTTGTTATAACTTTAAATTTATTAAACAGTATAATTATATTATAAAAACGCAAAAAGTAGTAATTAAAAATGTTTAATTTTTTTTTAAAATAGTTTTAGATATATTAATAGTTTGAACTTAGTTTTATTAAATTTAAATATATATTTAATAACATTTTATAGTTAAAATACTTTAAGTTCAAAAGCTTATTTATGTTACTAGTTTATTACTACTTTAGTATTATATAACTTAATATAATATTAAACAAGTATTGTTAAAAGAAATTAGTTTTTTAAAGTATATATTTATTAGCTAAAATTTACAATACTTTATATAAATAGTGTTAATACAGTTTTTAAAATAAAGCTACTACTTTGTATTTTATTAAATATATAAAAAAACCTTTTTTAAATTATTATAATATTTAAATTATAAAAGTATTTTTACAAAAACTAACTTATAACTTTATAAAGAATTTTTATATTAATTTTGTACTTTATTAAATTTTATATAAAAATTTACTAGTTACAGTAAAATAAAATATACTAAGCTACTTTATTTAGTTTATATAATATATACTTTAAAAGCTAGCTTTAAGTACTAATAAATCTTTAAAGTAATAAAAGCTATATTAAAAAATACTTAAAATATTTTTAATTTATACTAGATAACTAGAAAGTAGTTTTATATAATTATTTTTATTTTAGTTTAGATTTATATTATAGCTTTAAAAAAAATTAACAATAAACTATACTATAGTAGTAGTAGTAGTTATATTAAACTTTAATATAAATAGTTTTAATTTTGTATTTTATATTATATATTTAAAAAATAGTTTTAATTTTGTATTTTCTATTATATATTTAAAAAATACTTTGTTTAGTTTTAGCTTTTATTATTATTTATAGTATTTTTTTTAGAAAAGAAAATAGTAGTACTAGTATAATAAAGCTAGAAATAAAATTTATTTGTAAAAGTTAAATTAAAAGCAAGACTTTTTATTTTAGTAAAACATTTGTAAATAAAGCTAAAGTAATTTAACTTTATTCGCGTAGTTAATTTAAATAGTTTTACTATTTAGCTATATTTATTTAATTTAAATTAAATAAAGTTTAACTAAATTTGCTTTTTATATAACTAATTTATTTTTTAACTTATGTACTAAACAAGTTTTTAATAAATTTACTAAATGTAAAGTAAAAAATATTAACTATTGTTTATTTTAAAATTAATATTTAAATAAATAAAAAAGTTAAATTATATAATAAAAATACTATAATATAACTATTATTTTTTTCACAAATTAACAATTTAAGTTTATAATATTTTAAATAAAGTAAACTTAAAAAAGCAAAACTAATAACAAAAAATATAGTAGTACTTTATTAATAACTAAAACTTTTACTTTTAAAAAAGTAAACTAAAAAATTAAATAGAAAATTATTTTTTAAAATTATATAAAAAAAAGAATTAATTATAAACATTAACTATTTAAAAAATTTAAAATATATGTTATATTTAGTATTTCTCTATTAAAAAAAACTTTTAAACAAAATTTAATTACTTTTGTTAAACTAAAAACTAATAAACTTAAACTAAAATTATAAAGTTAAATTTTTAAAATATATAAAATAATTAAATTAAAACATTATTAAAAAAAAATATATAATAACTTAAAATACAAACTACTTAAAGCTATTTACTTAATTTTAATAATAATATTTTAAAAACAAAATCTTAATCTAAGTTAAAAATCTTATATATTTTTATAATTTAACTTAGTAAAATCTAACTAGTTAAAGAAAAAAAACTATAGTAGGCTATTTTTTATTTATTATTTTAAAAACGTTATTTAAAATAAATTTTTTTTATTATAGTTTATTTTTATATTAATATTAAATACTAAGCAAAAGTAATAAAATTTTAAGTTTTTTTTATTATATACTAATATTTTATATAATAAATCGATATATTAATATTAAATACTAAGCGAAAGTAATAAAATTTTAAGTTTTTTTATTATATACTAATATTTTATATAATAAATCGATATATTATTTTAGCAATTTAACAATTTAACAATATAGTAATATAACTTTATATAAATAATAGTTTTTTTTTAATATAAAAAGTTTATATTTAGTTAATTAATACTATACTATTAAAACGAATTTAAAAACTAATTATTTAAAAACTATTTTTATAATTTTTTACTTTAATTGTTAATTAAACTAATTATAGCTATAATACTTTAAGTATTTTTTTTAAAGTAATTGTTTATTAAAGATATATATTAACTATAAAAAAGCCTAATGCTAAAGTAATTTTAAAAACAAAAAATTAAAAAAAATCGCGTAAATATATTTAATAAAAAAAACTAATATAATATTTAATAATGTAAAAAAGTTAAAACAAAAAGCTTTAAATATGTTTTATAGAAAAAAAACTAAATTTAAACTTTGTAAAGTACAGTACTAAATAAGTTTAGTTTTTTTAAAAAATAATTATAGTATTTACTTAAAAAATAGTATAAATTACTTTTTACTTTAAAAAACATATAGTAAATTAAATTATACTATATTTAAACAATTTACTGAAAAATTTTAAGCTAAAAAATACTAATACAAATACTAAAAAACATTTAAAGTTATAAAATTAATATATAAAAAAAAAAGTACAATGTAATATAAAAATTATTTAGTATTAAAAAATAAAAAATATTAATACATATAGTTAACATTTAAAGTTATATATTTTAAGTAATAAAATTAAATAATGTAACTTTAACAAAAAAAACTATAATAAGTTAAAAATAACTATTAAAAACAAATTATTAAAATAAACTTATAATTTTATTTTAGATAATAACTATATTTATAGCAAAAATACTTATAACTAAAAAAGAATAATAAAATAAAGTAAAAAACAAATATAATATAAATAAACTAAACTAAAGCTTAAAAACAAATTAATATAAAATTTAATTAAAAAATTATATAGCATAGTTAATTCCAGTACTATAATTGTTTTTATTAATTATAAAACTTTAAAATAGCTAAAACTATTTACAAAAAGTAATTTTTTTTAATTGCTTGTTAGTAATTAATAAAACTTTTATTAAGTATAACTAAAAAATAATAAATATATAAATATAAGTTATTGTTAGTTAATATTATTAACTACTTAACAAGCAAACTAAATGCAAATATTACGTAGTATATTTGTTGTTAAATAGTATTAATTTTAGTGTAAAAAAACTTATTTACAAAAAAGCTCTAGCTGTATAAAAGCTATAGCCGAACACGTAACTATTATTTTAATATTTATAGTAATAAAAATAAATAATATATTAAAAAATATAACTATATATAATTAGTTTAAAACAAAATCAAGTAGTTTTAAAAAAATAAATATTAGAAAAAAAATTTAAATTTAAATAAATTACAAACAAGTAACTTTAAACTAGTATAATGTTAATAAAAAACAATAACTATAGTAAAAAGTAAAAACTTAATACTACTATAAAAAACTCTAAATTTACTACTTAAATATTAAAACTTTTTATTATTTTATATAAAAAAACTATAATATTATACTTAAAAACAATTTTTATTTATGCTAATTTATTTAATACTAAAAAAACATTTAAATACTTTAGAAATTTATAAATAAAAGTAAAAACTAAAACTTTAAAAAAACTTTAATTTACTTATAAAAGCATTTGCTATATTTATTTTAAAAAATAACGAAAAGAAATTAGTTATAAACTACTTAAACTTAAATGTAATTAAAGTTAAAAATTAAGATTTTTTAATACTTTATAAAATAACAAATTAATTTATAACAGTAGTATTTTTTTAAACTAAATATAAAATAAAATTATATAATTTGTAAAAAAATATAAAAATATATTTATTTATTCTAATATAAATACTGCAAGTATTATATAATACTTTTTAAACTATAATTATATAAACATATATAAACTACTATTAAAAATTTATTTTAAAATACTTAAATATTTTTATTTTATTTGTTAAACTACTTAAAAAGCTTTAGTATATATATAAATAGTAAAATACGTTTTTTTTTTTAAAAAAATCTAAAATAACGTTTAATAAATACTTTAGTAATAATAATTATAAATTTAAAAAAAACTTTATATTTTAAAAATAAATATATTAAATAAAGTAGTAATACTAATTTTAAACTAACTAAAAAAATATAGCTTATAGCTTAAATATTTTAAAAGTTTAATAAAGTAAAAATAACGTATAAAGTTTATAACAAAAAAATACTAGTTATTATAAAAGTATTTAAAAAATAAAAAATAAACTTTTATAAAGCTAAATATAAAATAAAAGTTTAGTTAAATTAATGAAATTTAAATTATTTTCTAAAAACTTAATAAATAATAAGCTAAATAATATAAAAATCTTATAGTTTATAACATTGTTATAAATAATATAAAATACTTATAAAATAAAAAACTTAATATTTTAAATTAAAAAGTAAAATACTAAACAACAAATAAAGTTTTTAAAAAACAAATACTAAAGTTAGTAGTAGCTTTCTAAATAAATTTAATATATTTTAAAAAGAAGTTTTAAAATATATAAAAAAAGTTTAAATTTTAATAAATAAATAAATAAAAGTTGTTAATTTTTAAATAATTGTAAACTATTAAGTGTTTGTAGTAAAAAAAGCTATAAAATTGTTTATTTATACTTTTTATAAGTTAATGTCGTATAAATACTAAAAAGTTAAAACAAATTTAATAAAGATTTAGTAAAATTAATAAAATTAATTAAAGTTTATAATGTATATAATAAAGCTAAAATAGTAAAATATTAATTTTATAAATAACTAAATAACTAAAAAACTTTAAAAACTAATTATTTAAAATTTTATAGTAATTTCTTTTTATATAACTTAGCTAGTATAGATATAATGTAATATTTGTATTTAATAACAAAGAATATATATATAAAACTATAAAAAAACTAGAATAGTAGTATTTCAAAACTATACTAGTTAAATATAAAATACTTATAATTGTTTTTAATTAAAATAAGCTATTTACTTTAAAATTTTAAATAAAGTTAATAAGTTTGTTTAAAATAAAATATAAAATATAATTCTTTTTAATTTCTAAATAAATAAGTAAATAAAAAAACTATATAAACTAATAATAAAACAACTAGATATAAATAATACTTTTAGATTACTACTTTTACAATAGTAATAAAAACAATATAATTAAAGTTGTATTATTTTTAGCTATATAAAAACAGTATAATTTTATACAACATTACTTTTAAATATAGTAAAATTAGAAAAAGTAAAACTAACTATTAATAAGCTAATAATTTTGTAAAAACAACTTAAAACAAAAATTAAATTAGTAAATACAAAAACAGTAATATATTATAACTAAAAGCAATGTATAAAACCTTTACTTTAAAAAAGAATTAATTTAGTTAACAAACATTTTAAAATAAGAAACTTAATACAAAGTTATATTTTAAAAAATTAAAACTATTTAAAATTTAACAAGTTAAAAAACTAGTAAATTATACACTTTAATTATTGGAAATTTTAAAATACACTTTGTGTTTTATATTTTACTACTAGAAAAAAATTACTATTATTTAGTTTTTTAAAAAGTAAAACTAATTAACTTAAAACGAAAATATAAAGTAGTTTTTTTAATATATAAAATAGTTTAAAAACAAAAGTAGTATTTAATTAAATAAAGAACTATAAATTTAAACGAAACTACTTTAAGCTATTTAAATACTTTTACTATACTTAAAAACTAACTACAATAAGTTATTTAAGCTATACAAAAAATTAAAATAAAAAGCTATTATATATATTTAGCTATAGCATTTATTTAAAAAAAGATTCTTTAAACTAATTGTTTTTTTACTAACAATATACGCTATATAGCGTGTAGTTGTATAAACTTTTATAAAAGCTTGTTGTTAATACTTATTTTTTAATAATTAAAAAAGCACGAATAATATTTTATAATATTTTATATTTTATTATAAATAAATAAAAAACTAGAAAATAAAATATATTAACTTTAAGTGTATTTAGCGTATTAAACTAAAAGATATTAGCATTATATATTAATTTTTTATATAACACAGCTTAAGTAGTAGTTACGTAAAATATTAATAAAATATTTTAGTAATTAAACAATTTAGTAATTTAACTTTTATTAATTAAAAAACTTTATATAAGTAATAGCTTTTTTATTTTTAAATAAATACTTTATAATTAACTTATAAAATAAGTATTATACTATTAAACTACTTTATAACAAATTATTTTTAAATTGTTTTTGTAATTTCTTACGTTAATTTTTAATTTAACTTAAAATAGCATTAAGTAAAATACTAGAAATAGCTGTAATTTTTTTAAAAATATATAAAAAAAAAAAATTATATTTTAAATAAATTTATAAAGTTTAGTAAACTAAATGCTTTATATAAACTATTGCTTTTTTATATTAAATAAAAACTTTATATCTAACTTAATTAATTTATTTATTTTAACAATATTACTTTACTATTAAATTGTTTTAAAAATAACTATTTTATTTTTTTATTTTAACTTTTAACTTAACTTAATATAAGTATAGTAATTTAAATATTTTTTATAAAAGTAATAATATTAAGTTATATTAAAAATTATTATTAAAAGCTTAAATTATTTTACAAATATAAAAATAATATTTAATTTTAAAATTATAGTTAATAATATAAAAAAGTTATAATTAAAGTACTAAACTTATATTGTAAAAACAAACTAAGCTTAACTTTTTTTTTTTTAAATATATTATTAAAAGTTTTTAGTTTTTTAAAAATATATTTTAATACTTTTATTTAAAAAGTATTATAAATTATTTTATACTTTAAAAAGTATATTATAATCTAAATAATATTATATTTAAAAATGTTTTTAAAGTATTATAATATTTATAACAATATATAAGTTAAAAAAGCAACTAGTAATATATTTTTTAAAAAAAATAAGCTTTATAACTTATTTAAAATAATAAATTTTATTTATTTAAAAAAATTAATATATATTTTAAAGCTTTAATAAAAAAGTATTATTAAAAGTTAAAAATTACTATTAAAAGTAAATCTTTTAAAAAAAATAATACTAAAATATTTTAAACTAAAAAGTAATTTAACTTAAATATAAGTAAACTTTAAATAATATCAAGTTTTAAAAAAATTAAAAATACTTATAAAATTTATAGAAAAACTTATTAATTGTTAAAAGTTAGTAAAAATATAATAAACTATAATTAGAAATAAACAATTATAAAAAGTAAATTTAATAATGTAAAATTATACTAAAAATAATTTAAATTAAAAAATATAATTTTAATATTAACTAATAAATTAAAACAGTAGTTTTAAACTATTATAATTATACTTAAAAACTTAATTATATAGTAGTAAAGTAAAGCTTAAATTTAATACTACTATAATATTAAAAACATAAAGTTTACTAATAAAATAATAAAACAAGTTTATATATAATTACACTTAAAGTTTTTTAAAATACTTTAAAACTTTATTAATAAAAATAAAAAACTTACTTTAATAAAACTACTTATAAAAGTACTTGTACTTAAGTTTACAAAATAACTGTTTATTATTTACAACCGCTTAACTAAAAATTTTAAAAAACGCAAAATACTAATAAATTAAAAATATTTGTTTAATTAAGTTAAATTATATTTTTATTACTTTTTTTTAACCTAGTATATTAATAAAATTATAATACGTTTAAAAATCTAAACAAAGCGCTTAAATTAGCTTAGTAGTTCGAATTAGCAATTAATAAATACAATAAATATAAAAACTTTTTAATTTAAAAAATTAGTAAATAATATAAAGTTTTTAAACAATGTTAAGATATCGAATTAATAGTAGCGAATTATAAAAATATTACGTAATAAAACAGCAGCAGTTATTACTAGCGTTTAAAAAAGTTTTAAAAAAGTAATATTTATAATCTAAAAGCTAAAGTACTTAAATAAAAATATATAAGCTTTTAAAATAGCAAAGAAATTATTTAAAGCTAAAAGCGAAAACTTATTATAAACGCTTTTAGAAAAGAATTAAGTTTAGTAGTTTTTAAAGTCGTAGTTGTATTTAAAATTAATATTTTTTTTTTTAATAAAAAACGCTAGTTAGTAAAAAACTAGAATAGTTTTAAATATTTTTTTAAGCTATTTACTAAAATAATATACAAGTATAACGTTATTAAAAAAGTATTTATAAAATAAATAAAAAAGTTATAAAATAAGTACTATTAGTTATGTTCGCTATATTTTTTAAAGAATTCAAAAGCTAATTATAGTACAAAATAGATTTTAAAAGTAAGTTACAATATATAAGTATAAATAAAGTTGTTTTTAGTTTATAAATTATATTTAAAAGTATAGTAGTTAAAGTAAATATTTTAGCTAAGGTAAAACTAACATTAGTTATATTTATATTTTAGAAAATAGCTAGACAAATATTAAACTTATTAATTTATAGTTTAAAAAAAACTTTAAGCGTAAAACAGTAAAAAAGTAAAAAAACAAATAGTTTTATTTTTTTTAAAACAGTTATTTTTTTATATTAGTACAAAAGCTATTAAATATTATATTCTTTATAATATTATACTTTTTTACTTTTTACTTTATAGTATATATAAGCTTTAACTTATAGATATTAAACTTTGTAAACTAGAAGCTATATTATATAAAAATGCAATTACTACTAAAGCTTGTTTAAATATTACTTACTATATTAATAAAATTTATTATTTAAAATTTATTACAAGATTTGATTAAAAGTTTTATATAAAAAAATATTAAGTATAAATATTAAGCTATAAGTTTATTTCTATAAAATCTATACTTTTTTTTAATTAGCTAATTACATTTTTAAATTTTGCTACTTAATAACTTTTTTTACTAAATTTTTAAATAAAACACTATATAATTTTTAATTAATTAATTACTTTACTTAAGTAGTTTAAAATAGTAAATTAAATTAGTTTATTATTATTAAAAAACTTTTAAAAGCTATATAGTTTTTTCTATTAAAAGCTACTATTTTCAATATTTAAAACAATAATTTTTTTAAAGCTAAAAAACAAAAACTAAAGAAAAAAAACTAATTACCTAGTAATTTAAAAAAAAACAAGTACTAAATAAAGAAAAAAAGCTAGAAGCTTTAAATTAGTACTATAAAAAGTTTTAAAATAAGTATTAGTATAATTACTTTCGATATTTTAAGCTAACTTTTTAAAATACTAATAAAAGTTTAAAAAAAGTTTTATTACTTAACTAAAACTTCTAATTTTAAGTTCGAATTTAAAATTAACAAAACTAGTTTTTAAAAACTTAGTATTACTAAATTAGCGTTTAAAACTTACTTTAATTTTTTTTAAATTAAAGATTTAGTTAAACGCTAAATTAAAAAAGTAAAGTTGCGAATTAAAAAAGTTAAAGTTAAAGTTATTATAGTTAAAACAAAGTTTAAAAAGTAGTTTATATACTAAAGTTTTATTTTATAGTATACTTTTAATATTCTACTTATATATATAGTTATTTTAATTTTTATTATATAAAAATACGATTATTTTTAATAAATTTTTTAGGTTTAGTAGTTATAAGTAATAAGCGGTTATTTTATAAACTTAAATAATGTTTATTTTTATAATCTTACAAAAACTAAAAGTAATATATAAAACTAAATAATATAGATTTAATATAAAAAAATCTTTTTAAATTATATAATAATTATAAGTAAACTAGAATTATACTAAAATTTTTTTAACTAATATTAAAATAAAACTACTTTAAAACGCTAAATAACTATAGTTTTTTTAAAAAAAAATAATATATTACTAAAAGTTTATTTTAAAATACTTTAAAATACTAAGCTTATTTATAAAACTTTTAAAAAAAGGTCAAGTATATTATTAAGCTATAAGTTAGTTTAATTTTTCGAAAAGTAAAAATTTTAACTAGTAAGTATACTAGTAATAATAACTATAAATTTAAAAAATCTAATATTTTTTACTAAATATGTTTAATAAAAATATAAAAGCTACTTTAATGTAATTAAAAATTATTAAAAAAACTATAGCTAGTAGTATATATATTATAAAAAACTATTAAGGCAAAAATATATTATAAAGTTTATAATAAAAAATACTTACTATAATAAAAATTTAAAAATAAAAAAGTTATTTAAAAATAAAAATATATAATAAAAGTATATATAATAAAAGTTTATTTAAACTATTAAAACTTAAGTTAATTTAAAATAATACAAAAACTAAATAAATAGCAAGTTTAGTAGTATAAAAAGTTATTATTTAAAACTTTGTTATTTACTATATAAAAAGCTTAAAAAATAAACAAGTTAATACTTTTAGTTAAATATTAATAGATAACGTTTTTAAAAAAGAACTTTTAAAACTAGTAGTTACTTTTTAAGTAATATTAAATCTATGTAATAAACTATTTTTAAAACTTATAAAACTAATTTAAAATACTAGTAATTTTAAAACAAAATTAAAGTTAATAATTTTAAATAATTTTAAATAATTTTTACCTATAAAGTATATATTTTATAAACAAAGTAATTACAACTTGTATTAAAAAAAGTAATATAGCTATTAGAATCTTTAAAAAAAGCTTTTGTTAAATAATTTAAAATAAAAACTAAAGTATTAAATAAGTTTAAAAAAAGCTTTTAGTTATAAACAGTTATATTTTATTTTAAAGTAATGTTAAATTAAAAAAAAAATATTACATATAATAAGTAAATATAAAGCATTTGTTTAATTTAAAACTAATATATAATATATAACTATACGTTTAAAACTAAAAAACTAGTAAAAAATACAAGTATTTATTACTTTTATTGTTTTATTAAAATTTAAAACTAAAAGAGTTTTTTTTAGTATTTAGTTTAAAAACTAATTAAAAAAATTATAACTAAATAAAAAATTATAATTTAAAACTTTATTATAAAAAAAAGTTTATAAGTATAACTTAAATTACTAAAAAAAATTAGTAAACTAATACACTTAAAAAATTTAAAAAACTTTTTTAGTAAAAATATTTAAAACTAAAAAATAATAATAAAGTAAATTAAAAAGTAAATGTAATAAAAAACTATAACTTAAAGATTTAAATTAAGTTAGCTTACAAATTTAATTAAAAACTATATATTAAATCTAGTAATTAATTTAAGTATAATAAAAAACTTTAAAATAAATAGTTTTTTTTATAAAAGTAATAACAAACTTATTAATTTTTAATAACTAATAAAATATTTATTAAAAAAGTTACAAATTAACAAATAAATAAACTTAACCTATAATAATAAAAATAAACTAGAAAACTTTTTAATAAAATATATATATTTAACTTAAAGTAATATAAAGTAGTTTTAAAAACAGTTAAATTAAAAAATACAACTTAAATATTAAGTAAAGTATTAATAAAGTAAACTTAACTTACTATAACGATATAAAAAAACTATATAGTAATAGTAAAGTAAAGTTATAATTAATATTACTATAACGTTAAAATAATAAATTTATTATAAAATTACTAAAACTTTCTAATATTGTTTATTAAAAAACTAAGCTATATAAAACTAGATTTAAAAATTTTTGTTAAACTAATTTACTTTTGTTAAAAAACTTTTAAATTTTATTAAACATTTATTAATAAAAATAAAAAACTAATAAACTTTTTAAAATTACTTGTAAAAGTATTTATTATATTAAATTTTTAAAAACAAAATTATTATAAACTATTAAAACTAAAATATAATTATAGTTAAAATTAATAATTAATCTTTTTTAAAACTTAGTAACAAACAAACTATAACTTTTTAAAAATAAAAAATTACTTTTTATTACAAATACTATATAATACTATTTGAATTTACAAAAGAACTAGTTTTTAAATAAAATAAATACTTTGTATTTTGAAAAATTAACTTAATATTAATTGTATTTATTATTTAAATAATATTTTAATATATATAAAATATTAAATTATATTAAAATTATAACTATATAACAGTAAAAATAATATATAAATTTAATATTAAAAAAGTTAAATTTTTCAGTTGTATAGTAACTATAAATTAACTAAAATTAAAACTAATACTAAATTTTTTTTAAAAAATATTAAATAATTTAAATTTTTTTAAAAATAATAAATTATTATTTAAAGTATATTTTAACATATTTCGACATTTTAAGTTTATTTACAAAGCGTTTTAACAAAGCTTTAGTATATTAATAAGTAATAAAATAGTTTAAATATTTCGAAAACTAAAATAATAACTAATAAATATTTTAGTAATAATAATTATAAATTTAAAATAGTTATTTATTATTAAAGTAAATATATTAAATAAAGTAGTAACAGTCGCTTTAAGCTAGCGAAAGTTTATAAAAAACTATAGTATAACAAATTTAGTATTTATATAAAATTACGTAAAGTATTATATAAACTAATAATACTTATAATACTTATACTAAAAAAATTATATAAACTATAGTTTTTTATTTTAAATAAAAGGTTTATATTTAACTTAACTAATAAATTTTACTTTATTAATATTACTTTACACTTAATGTTTAAAAATTACTTTTGTAATTTTTGCTTTAATATTTAATTTAACTTAAAATTACTTTTAGTAAAATATTAAATATATAAAAATTATAGTAAAATGTTTTCGCATGTACTAAACTACTAGTTTTAGCTATAAACGTTATAAACTAAAGTATATAAAATAAATATATAATTGTAAAAATCGAATTAATTAATTTCTAAACTATTATTAAGTAATATTAGTTTAAAATACTTAAAGAAATATTTCATAATAATAGTATATATACAAGCGATTACTTTTTTTAAACAAAAAGTTTTAATTACTTTTATTTGCGAAAAACTAGTTAATATATTAAACAAAGTAGTAAAAGCTACTTTAAACAAGCTAAAATTAATTAAAAAATTATAATTTATATATTAAAATAAGCTAAAAACGCTAACTTGTAAAAACATTTAAAAAATAAAAAGTTTAATTATAAAAAACTAAGTAATGTATTTAATTACTTAGTAATCTACTACTTAATAGGCTATAATTTTTAATTATAATTTTATACTTTTTTATTTTTATAACAATTGCTTTTTTACAATAGCTTTAAATAGCTTAAATTAAATTAGCTTTTTAAGCTTATTAACTAAAGTAATTTGCAAGTTTAAAAGCTACTGTACATATACAACTTATTTCAAACTACTTTATTTCGAAAAAACTAGAAAATATATATTTAACCTAAATCGAAATTTTTAAAGTAAAAGCTTTTTCAAATTAACAAAAACAAGTTTATATAGTAAATATTATTTATAAATACATGTAAAATACTTTTTAGAAAGGTTTTAGTTTAAGAAGTAGCTAAATTGTTATATGCAAAACGCGTTAAAATGTTTACTATAAAGTTTAAATTAAGTTAAAATTAAGTTTTTTAATTTATAAAATAACATTTAAAACTCGAATTACAATATAATTAAAATACAACTATAAGAAAGCTTTATATAGAGATTTTTAAACTATTCGAAAATTTTAGCTTGTACAAAACACTGTTGCAAAATATAAATTTATATAAGAAAATATATATAACATTAACAAAATTAAGTTTTAAATGAAAATATATTTACAGCAAACACAATAACAGCTGTAAAAAATACTTTATAGTTTTTATTTAGCTTAAAAATAAATTACTGTTATTAAGTTAGTTTAGTTTATAAACTTTATTTAACTTTTACTAGTTATTTTTAAAAATTAAATATAATAAAAAAACTAGAATAAAAGTTTGCTTTTAATTAGCTAATTAAAGTTAGCGCAAATAGATAAACAACAAAAAATTAAAGTTTATATAGCTAAAAAGCTTTTTAAGCTTATGTATAAAATTAAATATTTAGCAAATATAAGCTTTTAATTCTAAATAGCTATAAAAGCTATACTATAGCTAAATTCGATTAATAGTACTTTAAATACTTTATTATTTTATGATATATACTTTTTATTTGTTTTATTTATTGTAACATTTAAATGTTTTTTACTTTTTAGTTTTTAAAAAACGTATAACAATGTTATATTGTAGCAAATACAAGTTAGAATTAATTATATAAACAAAAACAGCTTTTTAAAGCTATATATAGTACTATTATAGTTTAAAGTAAATTTAAAACAATTAAGTTTTTTTAACTTAGATAAAGTTTACAATAAATGTATATTTCGCTTTAAACGCTATTTTTTTTAGTATACTAAAACATTTCTAGTACTTAAGTTTTTAAAACAATATATTATATTACTAAATTAAAACAGCAAAGCAAATATATTTAAACTTTGATTTAATACTATATATAAAGCTTTTTAAGTTTTATAGTTTAAGCTATTTAGTAACTTATAAAGAAATACAAGCTAGTTATATAAAGTATAACAATTGTAGTAATAAAGAATTAAAACTTACGAGCTGCGAATAAATAAATATAAAAAACAGTTTAAAATCTAGAAAAGTTTAAAAAGCTAAAATAAGCTTTATAATTAAAGTAAAAGTAAGAATTAAAATTTTGAAATTACTTAGTTATTTAGTTCTAGAACGTGCGCTAGATATATTTAGTTTATATAGATTTTTATAAAATATTACTAAAACTTGCTTTAAATATTAATAATTTAATTTTTTTAATTATACAGTTAATTTTAACAAGATTAAAGTTAATTTTAATTTATAGCTAATTTTAGAGTAAAAGTAATATTTCTAACTTACTAATTAATGTAGTTTACTAAGTAATTAAGTACATTACTAATTAAAAGTTTACTTAAATTATTATAACTTAAAAAATAAATAAAAAACAAGCTAAGTAGTATAAAAAACTTATTATTAATAACTTTATTATAAGTTATATAAAAAGCTAAAAAAAAAAATTAATATTTTAAACTAAAAACTTAAATATTAAACTATAAATAAAATTTAAAAATATAAATACTAAAGCTAATTGTAATTTTTAAATAAACTTAAATAAATTTTAAAACAAGTTTAAAAACTTATAAATAAACTTAAAGTACTAGCAATTTTTAAAAAAAATACAAAATTTAAAGTAAATAGCTTTTAAATAATTATAAACTATAAAATATTTGTTTTTAAAAAATATAAAAGCTTTTATTTACGCTATTTGTAAATTACTTATATATAGTTATTAAAAAATAAAATAAGTTATTAGTATTGTAATATATATAACAAAGTTAATGTAGTTAAGTACTAGCTTTATAAATACTTAAAACTTTTTAAAATCTTTAAAATACTGTAAAAGTTAATTATATAAAATTTTAAATTAAATTCTTTTTAGTAAAACTTTATAAATAAAGTTAAATAAAGGTTAATTTTAATAGTTACTAAAAAGTTTATAAAGTATAAAAAGTATATATATATAAAGCTATACTAAATAAAATTTACTTTAATAGTTTTTAAAAACAATAATTACAAAGTATAAAATATTTTAAAATATCTTTTACTAAATAAACTATTTATATTTAAGTTTAAATAAGTTTAATAGCTTTATTTAAAATTAAACAAAAATAGTAATTACGTTTACTTTTAAATAAATAAATAAAAAATCTAAATTAAACTATAAAAACTTATTTATAAACTTATATAAATTAGAAATAAAATAACTATTAATACTATTACTAATATAGTATTTTTACAATAATACTAGAAATAGTATAACTAACGTTTTACTATTTCTAGCTATTAATAAAAAAAACTTACAAAATAATACTTTTAAATATAGTAAATTTAAAAAAAGTAAAGTTAATAACTAATAAATTTAAAAACTGCAAAAATAACTAAAAACAAAAATTAACTTAGCAAATGCAAAAACAGCTTTAATTACAACTAAAAAAATTATAAACTTTATACTTAAAATAAAAGTTATTTACTTAAACAAATATTAAAACTAAAAACAAAATTATATTTTAAAAAACTAAAACTAATAAAAATTAAAAAGTTAAAAAACTAGTAAATTATAAACTTTAACTATATTACAAACTTTTAACTTAAAGTTATGTAATAATCTTTTAAATCTTAGCTAAAAGTTTTTAAAGTTTAATACTATAAAAAGCTTTATATAAATAATAGCTTTTTTTATTATAAATAAAAGTTTTCTGCTTAACTTAACTAATTTATTTATTAATACTTTTCTATAAATTAACTATTTAAAACAAGTTTTAGTAATTTTTAATTTAATTTAAACTAAAATATTATCTAGCGAAATACTAGATATAGCTATAACAAACTACTAAAAACTTAAAAATATACTTAGTAAAAATGTTTTTAAATAATATATACAAATACTATTACTTGTTAAATATAGTTATCTTAAACTAAAAACTATAATTTAAATTAAACTTTAAAAAAAATTTAACTTTTAGTATTAGTTTTAAACTTTTAAAATAAATTTAGTTTAAATAAATAAAATAAAAATTATAAACTAATATATTAATTAGTAGTTATAATTTTTTATAAATTGCTATTAACTAATCTTTTTTACTTTTTATAGTAAATTTTATTCGAATATACTATATAAGCTAAAAATATTAAAAGTATAATTATATTAAAAAATAACTAAATAAATAAAAAGTTTATATAATTAAAACTAAATCTTAAAATACTACATTAAATACATTACTTATTATTAAAAAATATTAGTTTTAAAATTAATAATAAAGTATATATTTTTATTAAAAACTAATATAAACAAATTAAACAAAAAGCTAAAATATTAAATACTTAAATTTATATATTGTTTTTTAAAAAAAGGTTTTTATTTAAAATTAATTTACGATTAGAAATAAAAGTATATTTAGTATTTTATATTAAAAAACAACGAAAAGCTAAAAAAAATCTATTGTTAATAAATTAAACTTTATTAACAATTAAAGTAAAACAAAGCTTAAATATAAAGTTAAAAAAATACTAAATATATAAAAATAATTCAAGTATAAAGTAAAATTAGCTAATATAATAACAATTTAAACTAATACTTTATAAAAAAACTTGATATATTTTTTTATTACGTTATAAAACTTTTACAAAATAAATATTACTTTATTAAAACTACTAAAAATTATTAACAATTAGTAATTAATAAAACTTTTATAAACTATAAGTATAAAACAATAAATTGTTATAAATTACTAAGTTTAATAAAAAAAAAGTTATAATAAAAGTAAAAAAACTTTTTAAGCTTTTTTAAACTTTGATTAAATTTAAAAATAAATAAAACTTTATATAAAGTAATAGCTTTTCGTATTATATATAAAAGCTTTGTATTTAACTTAGTTAACTTACATTATTTATAACTAATTTATTTTTAAATAAAAAGTGTTGCTAAAAAATTATAAAAACTAGAAAAAACTAAAAATAAATAACTTTATATAACGAGATTTTATTTTCAAAACTAAAAAGCAGTTTTATATTACTTTTATATATAATAATAATACTACTACTAAAGTTAAAAAATAGTTTTTTAAACTAACTATTTTAAAAATTAAAACAATTAACCTTGAATATTTCTAAAATATAAATAAAGCTAGAATTATAAAAATTATAACAAACAATTGCTTAATAGTTAAAAGTATTAATAAGCGTTTTATTTAAAAAAGTTTAAACTTAAAAAATTATTTATTAAATATATTAATACTACTAGTTAAAGTTTTAATTATTTAATTATTTTTAAAAGTAAATTTATATAATAGTAATAGTTTAAAACTTTAAAAGCTAGTAGTTTACATTAACTAAAATAGTTAAATAACAAATACTATAACTTTAAAATAGTTGTAAAAAGTATTTATTTTCTAAACAATATTAAATAACTTTTAAATATATAACTACTTATTATAAATAGCTATAAAAGTTATAAAATAACAAAATTTATATAAAAATATTTTTAAATAAAATTTAGCTTTTATTTGTATTTTTTTATATATTGTATATACTTAACTTTTTATATATTGCATATACTTTATTTTTTAAATCTTGTTTTTTTTAAAAAAAATTATATTAGAAATAAATAAAATATTTAAATATATTAACTAACTTTATATTAATTAAAAAGCAAACTTTTTACAATACTATTATAAAGTAAAATTAAATAGCTTTATAGCGAAAAATATTAAGTTTAAGTAAAAAGCTAATAGCTTATAGCTACTTAATAGTATTAAGCTTTTAATAAGTTATTACTTAAAAAAAGTAATAATATTAAAAAGTAAGCTTTAAAATATAAATTAAAGAATTTTATACTTAACTAAAATAATAACTAGTTATTTTAATATAGTAACTTTTTAAGTGTTTTAATTAAAAAAACTACTTTTTATAAAAGTTTTTAAAACTAAAAATAAATAAATATTTATTATTATATAGTATAAACGTCGAATTAAGCAATAAAAAACAAATATTTTACTAATAAAGTTTAGAAAATAAAAGTTAAAACTAGTTTTAATTCAAAGTTTGTAAATATTAAACTTGTTAAAAAAATTTAAATAAAAGCTAAAAATCGTAAAATTAAAATAGCTAGTTAACTTACTTTTATATTATATTATAATTTAAAAATAAAATAATAATAATTTATTTAATAAAAATAGTTTTTTAAACAAGTTAATAGTTTTAAAAAATTACTAGCTACTAGAAAGTTCGACTTATTATAAATATAAAAATATAAAAAAGCTTAGTCTTTAAACTAATAATATATATAAAACAAGTAACTTAACATTACAAGTTATAAAACTTGTTATAAAAAAATTATAAAATAAAGCTAAAACAATTTATTTAAGTATATATATTATAGCAAATATTTATTAATTTGTTTTAATTTTTGCTAAATATATAGTATATATAGTATTTTAAATTATAATTAACTTTTTTTATATTTTTAATTATAATTTTTTACACAAATATAAAATACGCAAAGTTTATTAACTTTATAGCTTAGTTTTTTAGTAATTAGTTTAAGTTTATTATTTTAATTTTGTTTTAATTTTGTTTATAATAGTTTATATATACTACTATTAAAAAACTACTTTAATTTCTATAGTTAGCTTAGTTACTATTACTACTAAATTTTTATTAATCTAGTATAGTTTTATATTTGTTTATTTATATTAATTAATTAGTTTTAGCTTTGTTAAATAAATTTAATAGTTTAAAAATAGTATTTTTGCTATTGAAAACACTGTTAGCTATATTTTAGTTTAAAATAAAATAAAGTTAAACAATAATATATAAAGTTCTTTATTCGAAAATTCGCTTAAAAAGTATAATAGTTTATTATTTAAAGTTTTTTAATAAAATTAAAACTAATTAAATTACTACACAACTATTACGTAAGCTTTTAATACAGATTAAGCTTAATATAAAGTTTAACGAAATAATTTTAATTTAAAAATAGTTTTTTACTTTAGTACTATATAGCTTAGTTTGTAAACAATTAATTTATAAGTAAAATATTAATTTCTTTAGCTAAAAATATATTACTAGCGTTATTATAAAATTTGCTAGTTTTTATTTAGTTATTTATATTTTAAACTTTCGGATAACGAAAATATAAAAGTTTTAATAATAAAGTTAAATTTTTTAAATTTTTTTAATATAATACTAGAAAAAAACTTATAAAAACTTATAAAAAAGTTAAACTAATAACTAAATACTATATGTAAATACTTTAATTTACTAATACTGTTTTAAACTTTAAAATTTAACTAAAAAAAGTTACTTTATAAATTATTTTAAATACTCGAAGTGTTATTAACTTAAGTTTACTATATTAAATAAAAATACAAGTTTTTAAGTAATTTAACAACTAAGCATTCGAAATTTTAGATTTACAATTTTAAATTTAGCAAAAAAAGTAAAAAGTATAATTAAATAAACTTTTAAGTTAAAAGATTTTGTTAAAAATTAAAAATAACTATTAAATTTAAATTTTCGAATTAAACTATAGCTATAAACAATTTAAATTCAAATAATAATATAGTTAATAACATTTTAAATAGTTTAGTAGAAAAATAATATAACTATAATAAAAAATATTAAAATAAATTTACTTTTTAAAAATTTAAAGTTAGTAGTTTTATTAAATTTGTAATTAAAATTAACGTATATAACTAACGATATTATTTTAAAGTTAGTTTGTATATATTTAAAGCTAAAAAGCTTTTATAAAGTTTTTAAAGTTTTTAAAGTTTTTAAATTTTTTTATTTTAAATTCTTTTTAAAAGTATAATAAAAACTAAAAAGCTTTTACTTTTTTACTAATTTAAAAAAGCTAAAAAAGCTAAAAGAAATTATAAAATCATTAAGCTTATTAATAAACTTTAGAAGAAAAAAACTTTAAATATTAAAAATTACTAGTTTTATTACTTGTTATATAAAGCTTAGAATAATATTAAACTTACTACTGTATTTTAAATAAAAAACTTAAAATACTAAAAAATATTTTTACTAGGCTTTTTTAAATACTTTTACCAAGCTTTTTTAAATACTTTTATTTACTACTAGTTTTACTTTAATTATAAAGTAAAAACACTTATAATTTAAATTAAATATAACTTTGCTAATAATTTTTACAAATAAAAATAACAATATATACTGTAAAAAATTATTATTTTTTAATTGTATTATAAATCTTTTTACAAGTTTAACGAAACAACTAAAGTTAAACTTTTAAGTAATTACTTAATAATTAAATATATTAAATTAAGTTAACTTAAAAGTAGTAATTTTTTAAAAAATAAACAATACTTGTAGCTTTATATTATTTAAATTTAAGCTACTTTTATCACTACTATTATTAAAAAAATTGTAGTTATATAAACGCTTTTAAATTTACTTTTAAAGTTAAAAAAATACTTAGAAAATTTATACTATTAAAGTTATTATAAAAAAATAACAAAGTTTAACTAATTTTTTTATAACTTAATATTAACTATAAATATAACAAAAGCTTACTTTTTATTTTATTTAACTAATTAGTAACTTTTTTATTAACTACTAACTGTTTTTAAACTATATAATATAACTAATATTTTTTAAAAAGCTAAATTAAATTTTAATATTAAGTAGTTAAAGTTAATTTTTAAAAAGCTAGCTAAAATAGTTATTAGAACTTTTAAAGCTTTTGTTTAAAAGTAGTAGAAAAAAATTAACTATATTACTTTATTTCTAGCTTTTATATACTAAAATTATATCGTAAAAAACCTATATATTAGCTTGTCAAAAATAAAGTTAATGTAAATATTAATTTTAAAAAAGTATAACTTTAACTTACGTTATAATATATAACTAGAAAAAAGCTATAGTATTTTTTTAAATATAAAGCAATAACTAGATTAAAGCTTAAAATTAAATTTAAGTTACTTTTAAATATAGCAGTTAGTTAAAGTTTTTTATTAATTGTAAATGTTAAAAGTAAAAATTTACAATTAATAAATTTGGTTTTTTTTTTAAATAACTGTAGAAAATAAATAGTTTAGTATTATTAAAATATTTCTAAATTATAAGTAAACATTAAAGTAAAAAATAGTTTACTTAAGGTTTTTTTTTATATTTTTAAATATTATTACAATATAGCTTTAATATAATACTAATATTAAAATAAAAACAATTAAATATTTTTACTATACTTTATATACTAAAAAAGTATATTAAATTTATTTTACTATATAATATTTAATGTAACATTTATATTTAAAAAAGTAAATAAGTAAAAAAGCTAAAAATTATATATAGTAAATATTAGTATTATTAAAGTATATTAAAATATAAGAAATTAAAAGTTTAAAAAACTTATTTTTACTATATTTAATAACTATATAGCTAATTAGCTATTACTTTTAGCAGTTTAGCTGTTTTTTCTATAGTTTATTGCTAAAATCAACGTTGTTTTAGTATTTGCATATTAGCGTTTAAATTAATATAAACTTTAGCTAAATAAAAGTTATTTAATTTTAAAAAAACACTTTTAATATTAATATATTAAATATTAAAAACTACTTTAATATTAAAAACAATAATAAAAAACTAACGCTAATACTAAGCTAATACTAAGCTAACTAATTTAAAAACTAATAAAATAAAATAGTTTAAATTACTAAAAAACAATTATTCGCTAAAATTTTGTTTTAATTAAAACTTTAAATTTAAAAATAAAACTAAAGTAATAGTAGTTTTGTTTAAATTAATATGTAAAAAAAACTTTTATTAATATATAAATAACTTAAAAATAAATAAAAGTTTAAGTATTATATATTAAATAAAGCTTTTTTTACTTAATTTTGTTAAAATATAAATAGTTAGAACTTATACGTATTATATATTTTTTAAAAACTTGCAAAAAGTATTATCTTTCGACAAAGTAGTAAAATAATACAACAATATATATTAAAATCTTACTAGCGTTTCTAAACTAACTAAATAATAACTAAGCTAATATATACTTTRCTAGYAMWAGATTAAACAAGCTTTTTAGCTAATTAAGTATTATTTTAGCAAACAAATTTAATAATAACTAGCTAAGATATACTTTACTAGCAAAAGATTAAACAAGCTTTTTAGCTAATTAAGTATTATTTTAGCAAACAAACTTGTAGTAATTTTGTTTTTTACTATAGTAATATTATAATAAACTTTTTTAAATTTAGAAATAAGCTTTATTAAATTTAATTAAATTTACAAATTATTTTAGTAAACGTAATTATAAGTTGTACTAGCTTAATACAGTGTACTTTTTATTTTAGCAAAATAAGTAGCTTATTATTATAGCTACTTTTAGTATTTTACTAGATATTGTTTTAAGTTAAATTAAAAATTAAATTAAAAATTACGAAAGTAAAACTTAAATAATTAAGTTATAAACTAGTATTAATAGTATAAATTAATTAGTTAAGTTAAGTATATAGTGTTTATCTAGAATAAAAGCTATTATTTATATAAATAAAATAGTAAATATAAAAACTGTTTTCTAAGTAAAAGCTTAGTAAAGTTTAATATAGTTTCTTGTATTTTATTACGTATTGTTTTAAAGCAAAGATTAATAAAGCTCGAAGTAGCTTTTTCGTAACTAACTTTTAATTTGTAATACTTATAATTTATAATAATTATAAAAAGCGAAAAAATGTTTTTAAATTATTTTTAATTTTAGCTTATATATTGTACTTTAGCTTATTTTTATTAATAATATATTCTTAGCTTTAAGTTTTACGTTAATTGCGAAAATTAGCAAGCTAAATATTAAGCTAGTTATAAATAGCTACTTTTGCTTTTAAATTTAAAAATAGCTAATTTTTATTTTTACAAAGTAATTAAAACGTTATAAGCAATGCATTTAAACGTAATAATACAACACGAGAAAATTACTATATTATAGATTACTTTAGTAAACAGTTACTACTAATATAAAAGTTATTATTTTTAGCTATAACTTTAGCGTAACTTTATACAAGTAACATATTAAATAAGTTGTTAACTTAATTTAAACAGCTACAAAACTTGCTTTTAGTAGTTTTGTTTATTAATTAAAATTTTAATATTTACTATTATAACTAACAGCTACTAAAGCTAAAAACAAGTTAAATAATGCTATATTGTTAGTATTTACTAAAAAACTACAACTTGCTTTTTTATTTAAAAGCAAAACGTTTTTCTATAATTAAACTTAAAATAAACTAATTTTAAGTTATTTACTGCTTAGTTATACAATATAAAACTATATAATACTATAAAGATAAATTTAAATAAAAGTTTACCTAATAGTACTTTATTTTAATATTATTTAATTGTACTTTTAGTTATAATATTAAAGTTAAGTTTAATATAATTTTAATTGTACTTTAGTTATAATATTAAAGTTAAGTTTAATATAATTTTACATTTGTTAAAAAAGTATTTACAAGTAAAGTAGTAATTGTTTATTAAATTTAAAAAATATTAACTTATTAAAGATATAATTTTTACTTTAGCTTAAAGATTTTAAGTAATTATATACAAAAAGTAAGAAATAGTTTAATATAGTTATTTAAATATTTTAAGTTAATTTTTTAAAATTAATACTTTTAAGTAATTAAAGTTAATATTATAAAAACTATAAATTAACAATTAATGTTAATTATAATATACTAATAATATTACGTTTTAATATTAACTACTAACTTGTTGTTAAATTTTATAATTTGTTAAATATACTAACGTTTTAGCTTTAGAAACATTTGTACTTTAATTTTATAATTAATATATTTTTAGTTTGTTAAACTATATTAGTTTTATTTATATAAGCTAATCTAGTATATTATATTATTAATATTAAAGTTAGTTTTTAGTTAGAAGTAAATTAATATTTTTTAAATATTATAAACTTTTTAATTTAAAAAAATTAGTTTTAAAGAATATATTTGTGTAAATTGTTTATAAAGTAAAGAAAAATAATTAAAGTTTTAAACACTTATAAAGTATATTTATAAAAACGTTTTGTTTATTTAAACATAATACTTTAAAGTAATTTTAAAACTATAGTATATAAAAGAAATATAGTAAAGAATTTAATTTGTTTATAGTAATAATATAACTTATTTAATAAACAATAGTATTAAACACTAAATAAGAAAATACTAAATATTATATAATGTAATAAAAGCGTTTATAATTAGTTACTATTATAAACTAGTAAAAATAAATTTTAGTTTATAATTAATATATTTTTAAAAATTAATATTTAGTTTACTATATTTATTAATACTAAACTAGCTTTAATAATATATTTTTGTAAATTTAAAGCTTTTAAAAACAAGTAAAATATAAATTTATTTTTATAGTAAATTAACTTAAGTAATTTATATTAAATTTACTTTAAAATAGTAACTTTAAAACACTTAGTAAAATATTAAAGTATATAAAATATTATAAACTTTAAAGTTTATATATTACTTAGTATTAAACTTAAGCTATTTATAGCTAATTTACTATAACAAACAAATATTATAAACTAATATATTTTAATAATTATAACTTAAATAAATTATATATTTTAATAATTATAATTAAATTTTTAGTATTATTAAAATTTTAGTATTATTAAAATCTTGCTATAGTTTACTTACTATATTATTTAGTATAAAGAAAAAGTTTAAAAAGCTATAATGTTATTAATTTATACTACTAAACTTTTTATACTAAAATCTTTAACTTTAATTTAATCTATATTAATTAAAATATTTTCTTTACAAATTATGTAACTTAATATTAACTTAAAGTTAGTACTAAAATATTATACTTATTTTATAAATGTAATAAGTACTTTTATTATAAAGTTAAAACGTTTACTAAATACTAATAAAGTATATATAAAATTTACATTTTAGTTAATAAATGCTAATTTTAATTATTAGCTAAATAAATAGTAAACTTTAACTAATTTTTTATTATAAATTAACTTTAATTTTAATTATTTACTTTTATTTTAATAAATTTTAATATATATTTATTGTTAATATCTCGCTTAGTTATGTTAGCTAATACTAATTATAAAAATATTCTAATTACTTAACAATAGCTTTAAAATGTTTTAACTTTTAACTAATTTATAACTAAATATAACTTGAAAAATTAAGTGTATTTTTTTATTAATTCTAATTTTACAGAAATTAATTATTAAGTTGTAAATAAGCTTAGAATAAAGTTTATACTTTGTATTTAAATTAATTATAATATAAACAAGTTCTAGTTTTTTGTTTATTTAATAATTTATCTACTTATTATTTTCTACTTATTATTTACTATTTTAAGTTAAATTCTAACTTTAAACTTATAAATTATAAACAAACTTCAACTTTTGTTTTTAAAATTAAGTATAAATAGATTAGCTTCTAGTTTCTGCTTATATTTAGTCTTCTTATATTCAAGTTAGATTGTAACTAAAACTTAAGAAATTATTAGATATTAAGTTAAATTTAATCTACTTTAATTTGAAATTTTATAAAAACAAATTCTATAGTTTCTTTACTTGCCCCATGTTCTTCTATTTACCCTATAATCCTTTAATTTCAAGTTAAATTCTGACTTTAAAGCTTAGAAGAATCATTAGACGTTGAGTTATAGTTAATTTCTACTTTTAAATTCGACTTTTATAAAAACAATTAATTTCTATAGTTTCCTTGATTGCCCCATGTTCTCCTGATTACCCTATAATCCTCCTGCTTGGAAATTCATTCTGTATTTATATCTTGAAAGAATCATTATAGGTTGAGTTGATAGAGAATTTCTTATTTTAAATTCCATCTGACTTTAACCTTTAAAATCAAGTGTAGATAGACAACCCCCTATTTCTCCTATTTATCTCGTATTCTCCTGCTTGTTCTCTAGTTCTCTGCTTGAAAATTGATTATAATTTAAAGAATTGATTTGATTGTTGTTGACTTTGTTGATTTTCGTGTTTTAATTGTAAAATAACAAGCTCTAGTTC
This sequence comes from Arachnopeziza araneosa, assembly GCA_003988855.1. NCBI lineage: Eukaryota > Fungi > Ascomycota > Leotiomycetes > Helotiales > Arachnopezizaceae > Arachnopeziza > Arachnopeziza araneosa. Next base: position 57,808 of record QYAI01000182.1, read on the forward strand.
CTATCCCTCTCCCATAGTTCCCTTGTTTCCTCTATAGTTTCTTTGCTTGCGGGTTGAATTCTGACTTGGGGGATTAAGTATTGAGTGTTGTTGATTTGTTGACTTTTGTGCTTGAAGTGATCAAATGTAAGATTAACAAGCCCCATGTTCTTCTTCTTCCATTATGATTCTTCTATTTGAAAAATGATTCTGACTTTGATACTTGAAAGAATCATTAAGTATTGAGTTGTTATTGAATTTCGTATTTTTGAATAAACAACTTGGTTTCTCTGGTTTCTTTGTTTGTCAGTAGTCCTTGCCAGTAGTCCTTGTCAGTAGTCCTTGCCAGTAGTCCTTGCCAGTAGTCCTTGCCAGTAGTCCTTGCCAGTAGTCCTTGCTGGTTGAATTCTGACTTGAAAGAATTAGGTATTAAATTGTGTCGGTTTCGTGTTCGAAGATCAATTGTAAGTTGACAAGCTTTATGTTCTCCTGCTTCCCTGTTTCCCTGTATTATATAGTTCTTTGCTTGCTAGTTGAATTGATTGAGAATTGATAATTAAGGCTTGTTGATTTCTTCTTGAATAATCTGTTGAATTAACAGTTGTGATTCCTATTCTGAATTTAGCATTCGTATGAATCAAGTGTTGATTGCAGACGCGTTGTTAATCTTGTTGGACAGTTAATCTCGTTGGACAGTTAATCTCGTTGGACAGTTAATCTCGTTGGATAGTTGTGATTTCTTTGGACAGTTGTGATTTCTTTGGCAGACAGTGTTGATTTCTTACTCTAGAAGATCAGTATAGCAGACCGCTGGACTCAATTTCAAGTGATAGAAGCCATCTTCTTGCAATTCTACCTTAACAATGGAGTCATCAAATAAAGTTAGTAGTTAACAGACAATTGTTGATTTCTTACTTCAAATAATCAAGTGTTGTAGTAGACGGTTTGTGACTTTCGACTCTTCAAAGTAATAGAAGTTTCTTGTTTCCATTCTGACTTGATACTGAGTATCAGATTCAGTCCCTGGTCTAGGTGGTTTGTGGTTGGTCGTAGAATCTCGTGAGAAGGAAATATCAAAATAACTACAAAGAGAAACTTAGACCGCCTAGTTGCTAACGGCCGCTCGCTAACGGCCGCTCAAGGGCAGAAACCTATAATGGACGTGCACTTTTGTTTATATCTTTTGTTCTTCTATTGTTTTATTCAATATCAAAACAAACCTCCTTTCACAAATTGTGTTTTGCGGTATCTTCGCATCGTATTCTCTCACAGCATCGTCGCCTCATCATCTCGTCGTCTCGTCGTCTCGTCATCTCGTCGTCTCGTCATCTCGTCGTCTCGTCATCTCACCTCGTCACCTCACCTCGTCACCTCACCTCGTCACCTCTACTTACACCATCACCTCTACTTACACCGTCATCTCTACTCGAATCGTCTTCTCACGTCTTCTCACATCTTCTCTCACCCATCATGGCCCCCAGTTTGTTTTCGGGTAAAGTTGGTCACCAAGAACAACAAATTCAAGATCAACAACTTCAAAATGAAATTGAATTACTTCAAAAACAGCTTGAACTGCTTCAAGAAAAGCTTGAACTACTTCAAGAACAGCTTGAACTGCTTCAAGAACATCTTGAATCTACTCTCTCTCAGACGTAGTTCAAGTTACTCCCTCCTTCAATAGCGTCTCTCGAATAGCAGTTCACTCCTTTAATAGCGTCTCTCGAATATCAGTCTCTCGAATAGCGTCTCTCGAATAACAGTCTCTCGAATAGCAGTCTCTCGAATAGCAGTCCTAATATCAGTCCTAATATCAGCCTCTCGAACTTGATACTATGTTCTCACCTTCACTTAATCACAACTTCGAAAGTACAAGTCTTAAACTACTTTCTCTACCTCATACTCTTCAACATACTCTTCAACATACAATATAACACCTGAACTACAATTCAAGCAAGGTAGAAACAAAGCTGGTATTCAACTTCGGTATGTAGTTATCTTTGTTTATTAAACGAATACTTACTATGGTTTAGTTATCTACACTCTTGGGCTTTAGAAAGGAGTTAGATAGAGGGAAAAGAGTTGAAGAGTAGGAATGAAGTTGAAGATTAGAATAAAGGAGGAGAATATAATTCAAGGAAATAAACTTGTCGAATAGGCATTTTAAGAGAGATTCCCAAGTAGTTTTCAATAAATACTACTTGTATCTTCTCTTATTTCTTATCTGAGACCTTTAATTTAAACTATTCTATAACCTTTATTTAAATTTTTATTTAATAACCTTGATTTAAATTATTTTATAACCTTGATTTAAACTATTCTATAACCTTTATTTAAATTTTTATTTAATAACCTTAATTTAAACTTTTTAATAATACCTTTAATCTAAACTATTCTATTAAATAAATGCTTTTATTTCTTTTATAAAAATCTTTAAAAAAGAATTACTAAATAAAAGTATATTTAAACTATTAAAACTTAAAATCTAAATAAAAAACAACTTAGTATATAGAGCTAGCTATATAACTTTTTAATTTACTATAAAAATTAAAAAACAAATATATTTAATAAAAATTAAAATATTAAAGTTTAAAAAACAAGTATTAAAGTTACTAGTATATAAGTATTAAAGTATAAAAAACACTAATTTTTTAATAAACTATATATTAAAAAGTAATTAATAATTACAATATTATAGCAAAGTAAAATATAATTTAATTTTAATAATTAAAAAAAGTTATAAAATACGCGTATATAAAAGTATAAAAAATAGTAAAAAACTTACTAAGTAGTTTTAAAACAAGAATAAAAATATATAAAATACTAATAAAAATACTTTTAACTAAAATAAACTATTTACTTTAAAAGTTTAAAAAGTTTAATAAATTTATTTAGTGTAAAATAAAAAGTTTAATAAATTTATTTAGTGTAAAATAAAAAGTTTAATAAATTTATTTAGTGTAAAATAAAAAGTTTAATAAATTTATTTAGTGTTTTAAAGTAAATAAAAATTGTTAATAAATTTACTTAAAGTAAAATAAATATTGTTAATAATCTTTTATTTAAAACAAATAATTAAAAAAAAAACTAATTAAATAATACAAACTTATTTAAAAAACTATATAAATTAGTGATAAAACAATTAAGTAAAAATAGTAATTTAAGTTTAATATTTTATAATAGCGCAATTAATAACATTATACAAATTCTACTTTTTATAATAGCGAAATTAATAACATTATACAAGTTATACTTTTTATAAAACTATAAAAAAAGTATAAGCTTTAAAATAGCTTTGTTAAATAAAGTAAAAGTAAAAAACAAGTTAAAAATAAAAAAGTTAAAAATAAAAATAAAACTAGTTAACTTAAAACTAAAATAAATTTTTAATAACTTTTAAAAAATATTACGAGATTTTTTTTAAATTACTAAGTTTAAGTATATAAAATATAATAAGCTAAAAAAGTATTTTAAGTTAATTAATTTATATAAAAACATGTAATAAAGTAAAAAAGCATTTTAATACTTTATTAGTTTTATTACTTTAGTAATTTAACACTTTATTTTTTATTTAATTAAAGGTTTTATATAAATAATAGCTTTTTAATTTTAAATAAAAACTTATATGTAACTTAATTAATTAATTTTACTTAATTATATTAAACTTATTTTATAATTTTTAATTAAACTTAAAACAGCTTTTAGTAAAATACTAAACGTAGCTATAATACTAATATACTTTAAAAAAAGTTTTAGTAAAATATTTAAAATTAAAAAATAATAACAAAATAAAATAAAAACTAAATACTATATACTAAAATAATTAATTTTAAGCTTAAAAGTAAGTTTGCTTAAATATTTTTATAAAAAAAATAAACTTAAAAATAAAGAAACTTAAATATAAAAAAACTAAAATATAATAAAAAACTAAAATATAAAAAAACTAAAATATAATAAAAAACTTAAATATAAAAAACTTAAATATAAAAAAAACATTAAAATACTTGAAATACTTATAAAAGTTATATAAACAAATTAACTATTATTACAAGTTAAATTTAGTTATTAAAACTTAAGCTTAAGTACTTTAGTAAAAACTAAATTAAAATTTAATGCTAATTTTTTTAACTTAAAAAATAAAAAAAGTAATATTTAAAACTATTAATAAAACTATTAATTAACTATTAACAAAAGTAATAAAAATAATACTAGTTATTTTTTTATATTAAAAATCTATATAAAAAACTTTAAATATTTATTGCTTTTTAGCTTTTTTTTTAAAATAATTAATGTATTATTTATATATTCTAATGTAAACTTTTATAATAAGTAAAGTTTTTAATTAACTATAATAGATTTATATAGTTTAAAATAAACGCGTTTATATAAATTTAAATAAATAATTTTTAAAAAAAGTTTTATTACTAAATTAAAATTTAAATATATAAATAGTTTTTAATTTAAATTTTTTATTTAGCTTTAAAACTTAATAAAACTACTTATTTAAGTAAATATAATTATATAAACTTATATTTACTGTAATAAGTAACTATTAACTTTTACTACTTTTACTATATAATAAGTAAAATTTAAAATTTAAAATATAAAGTTTAAAATATAATAATAGTTTTAAAGTTAAGTAAAAACTAGATTTTTTTAAAAAGCTTTAAACTATACAAAATATTAAATTTAAAAAACTTTAAACTTAAAACTAATAATAAATATATAGCTTTAAATTAATTAATTATTTATTAATAATTTATTAAAAGTAATATAATATAAACTTTTACTTAAGCTTAAAATACTATTTTTAGCATTTTGTATATATAAATAAAAACTAAATTTTTTGCTAATTACTTTATTAAATATAAAAAATAAAATAAAAAGTTAATAAAAATCTTTTTTTTAAATTAAATTATTAATTAATAAAAAATGTTTTATTAATGTTAATTAATACTAAATGCTTTTTATATAAAGTTTATAATTTTAAGTTTATATAAAACTTTAATAAAGTTAAATTTTTTTTATTAAAATTGCTATTATAACTACAAAAATTAATAAGTATAAAAAAAGTTTTACTTTTATATAACTTTATAACTTTTATTATTAAATTAAATTAAAAATAATAATATTATAATTTAACATAAAAAAACTAGATAAAAATTATTAAATATAGTAAGTTAATACTAAAAAACTAGTTAAGCTTAAAGTTAAACAAGTTTTATATAAATATATTATATACTTAAAAAAAGTAACTTTTATAAACTTTTTCAATAATTTTAGCAGAATATAAAAAAGTATTAAAACTTAAAAAATTAAATATTTTTATATAAAACTTTTTAAATATAAAGTATATAATAACTTTACTAATTTGTTTAAAAAAAAAGTTAATATAGTATTACTTATATATAAAAAAAGTTAATTATACTATTAAACTTAAAAATATAAAAATAATAATAAAGTACTTTTAAACTTACTTTATATTATATAAAAAAATAAACTTTTTATATTATAAAAACTTTAATAAAAGTTTTAAACAAGTTATTTATTTAAGTAAGGTATTTTTTATTAACAATATTTATACTATTTGTATAAAAACTAAAAAACTTTGTTTTTATATTAATTATTAAGTATTAAATTAGTTTTTTTTAATTTATAATATTTTTTCTAGTATTAAAAAAGTAAAGTATTTTAGTAAGCTTAACATAATAGCTAATTTTACAAAATACAAATTATAAAAACAATACATTTTATACAAATATAAATATTTTTAAGTACTTTTTAAAAGTATATTAATTAAATATTATAAAAATTTATTTTACTTATATTAACAATATTTAAAAGTATAAATTAAAAATATATTATATAAAGTACTTAAATTTTATTATTAAAATAAAGATTTTTTTTTAAATAAAACTTAAAAATAAGTTATTATTAAATAAAAAATTTAGTTATTAATAAAAAAGTATAAATTTTATAATTTTTATAAGAAAACTAATGTTTTTTAACAACTTAAAAAAGCTAAAAAAGTAGTTTAAGTTTTAAAAAAAAATATTAAAGTTTATTTTTATTTAATTTAATTTAAAATATATATTTTTTATAAAAGTAAATATATATAAATAATATTAAAAAATCGTTATTTTAAATAAAATTATAGTTTTAAAACTTTATACGTATATTTTTAAAAAAACGTTAAATATAACAATAAAATTTATAATAAAACAATTCTAGTATTTATATAAAATTTATAAAAATAAAATACTAACTTAAAGAATATATAATTATTTTAAATTTATATAAATTATAAAACTTTTAAATACTTTACAATTGTAAAAAAATAAATTAAAAGTAAATACATTAATTTATAATACTTTAAAATGTATTAAAAGCTTTATAAATATAATAAATACTTTAAAATGTATTAAAAGCTTTATAAATATAATAAATACTTTAAAATATATTAAAAGCTTTATAAATATAATAAATACTTTAAAATATATTAAAAGCTTTATAAATATAATAAATACTTTAAAATATATTAAAAGTTTTACAAATATAATAAATACTTTAAAATATATTAAAAGCTTTACAAATATAATAAATACTTTATTTAAAAAAAGCAAAATATATTATAAATTAATATAATTTTTCTTTTTACTTTATAGTATTACTTTTACTAAATTTTAATTTTTAAAACTTTATATAATTTTTTAAATATTTTACTAGTATATATATGTTTTTGTTAAAACTTATAAAAGAAATTAAAGTAATTAAAAAACTTTTTTTTAACTTTTTAAAAATTAGTAAAAAAAAAGTTGTATTTAAAAACGCTAAAATTTGTTATAAATAAAAACAGCTAAATTCGTAATTACGTATTTTTAAAGTTAAGTTATAAATTTATACTAAAGTAGTTTAGCAAATAGTACGTTCGAACGCGTTAAAATTAACAACTTTTTACTTTTTAACTTAAAATAGTTTAAATAAAGCTATAAACTTGCTTTTTAAGTTTTCGATTTAGCTTTTTAATAAAAGTTATATAAGAAAAGTAAAAAAAAGTTTAAGTTTTAAGTATTTTAAAAAAAATAGCAAATTTTACTAAAAAAACAAAACGTAAATTTGTAATTTTAAATACATATATAATTTATTACTATTAAAGTACTTAAATTAAAAAGTAATATTAGTACTAATATTAAAAATATTTTTTTAGTTTAGTATACTTTAAAATTTTCAAAAAGTTGTACAATACTACAATATATAGTAAAAAAAGCTAAAATCTTTAAAAGTTTAAATTATACTAAATTAAATATAAAAAAAGTTTTTATAAACTTTGTTATATAATTTTTAAGTAAAAGCTATATAAAAAGTTAATAAAAAAGTAACTTTTAAATAAAATAAATACAAAATAATAATAAAAATATATATATATTAAATTTTTTTACATATTACTGTTTTGAACTAAAAAGTATAGTTTGTTAATATTATATAAAAATATATAAAACAAGTATAAAATTAAATTTTTTTTACTTAGTATTTTAAAATAAATAATACAAAAAAGTAAATTAAATAATAAAAATTATTTAGTTACAAACTAACATGCTTACGTAAGAATTACGTAGTAAAGCAATAAATTGCTATAGCAGTGTTATAATTCTCGCGTTTTACTAATTTAAAAATCTACTTTTATTTGTTTAAATACTTTATACAAGTAATAGTTTTTATTTTAAAATAAAAACTTTGTACTTAACTTAACTAATTAATTATACTTTATTAATACTAGTTTAAAATTTAAATTTTAAAAACTACTTTATAATTTTTTAATTTAATACTTAATTTAATTTAAAAAACTATTTAGTAAAAGTTTTAATATAGTTGTAATACTTTAAACATTATTTTTTAAAGTACTTGTTTATTAAAGTAATATATTAACTACTAAAAAACTATAACTTAAAATAAATAAAAAACACGCGAATACAAAAATTAAAAAAATACTAAAATAGTAGTAAATAATATAAAAAAAGTTAAAACAAAAGTTTTAAACTTTAATACTATATGTTTTTAGCCTTTTAAAATATAGCTTAAAACGTTTATTTAAAAAGCTATTTAGTAAATTAAATTATACTATACTTAAATAGTATACTAAAGTATTATAACTTTAATAAAAACATTAAGCTTAAGAAGCCAGTATAAATATAATTTTTTTAAAAAAAAACTAAAAATGTTTTTAAATATATAAATATAATTTATGAAAAAAAAAGTAATGTTATATAAAAATCGTTTAGTATATAATAAAATAAAAAATATTAAAATATATAGCTAACGTTTAAAGCTATACTTTTTAAGTAATAAAATAAAGTAATATAAATTTTTAAAAAACTAAAACATTTTATTAAAAATAAAATATTATAATAAAATAACCTAATAATACTATTTTAAATAAATATATATATATATATATAAAATAGTTTAGCTACTAAAGATTTTAAAAAAAGCTTTTCTTTAACAACTAAAAATAAGCAAAAACTAAATAGTAAAAAAATTTAAAAAAAACTAACTATATAAGTTATAAAAAAACTTAACTTTTACTTTAAAATAATATTAAATATAGAAAACTTAAGTAAAAAATAATACTAAGTAAAAAAAACTAATATAAAGTAGTTTATTATAAAAAACCGTAATTTTTTTTAAAAAATTAAAAATTAAAAAATAGTAAACAATATAAACTTAAAGAATAACTATAAAAATTAGTTAGTATAAAAAAAATAAACTTTATATAACTAAACTAAAATAATTTAAATATTAATAAAAAAAATAAACTTAAATTACTATTACTATAAACTGAAATAACTATAAAGTAGAAAAAAAATATTAGCGCTATTAAGTTAACGCTAAAGTTATTACTAAAGTATTAAGTATTAAATAAAAGTTTATTTAAATTATAAATACTTAAACTATTTTATAATAAGTTAAAAACTAAATAAAAAACAAGCTATGTATAATTTTATAATTTACTATATATAAAAATTAAAAAAGCAAACGCGTTTAATAAAATACTTAAGTATTAAGTTATAAAAAATACTTTGAAAAAGCAAGTACTAAAACTAGTAGCAACTTTTCGAATAAACTTAAATATATTTAAAAGCTAAATTTAAAACGTATACTAAATAAACTTAAACTGTAAATTTTTTTAAAAAATATAAAATAAATAAAAAAGTAAAAATTTGTAAATAATATTTAATTATAAAATATTTATTTTAAAAAAAACAATAAAAACCTTTATAGAAATCTTTTATAAATTACTAGCGTACAAGTACTAAAGTATAAAAAAAACATTATCAAAAAATTAAATAAAAGTATATATTTGCAAAAATAAAAAATTTAGTAAAAAAAGTTATTAGTATTTACAATATTTATAACAAAGTAAAAATAATAAAACACTAACTTTACAGTTTACTAAAAAACTTAAATATACTAATAAATCTATAGAAGTTAATAGTATAAAATTTTTACTATTATAAATAAAGTTAGTAAAGTAAAATATAATTTATAAAGTATATATATATAAAACTATAAAAAAACATATATAGTAAAAAACTTAGCTTAATAAGTTTTAAAAAATATTTATAGTAAAGTATAAAATACTAATAAAAATAGGTTATTTATTTTAAGATTTTAAATAAGCTAAATAGTTTTATTTAAAATAAGATAAAAATTTTAATAACTTATTACTAAAAAATAAATAAGTAAATAAAGTATTTAAATTAAACAATAAAAACTTATATAAATTAGTAATAAAACAATTAAGTAAAAATTCTACTACTAGTTAAGTATATTTATAATAACGTAGTTAACAGTACTATATAAATAATTTTTTTTTCACAAACTATAAAAAAAAATACAAGCTTCTAAAATAACAATACTGTATAAAATAAAATTAAAAAAAGTAAACTTAACTATAAAAAAATTAAAAGTATTATAGTTTTAGTTAAAACCAAAAAACTAAGCACTAAATTAAACTTTAAAAAAACAAAACTTTTTAAACTAAAAATAAAAAAACTTGCAAATTACAAAATTTAACTACTTAAAAAATAAAAAATATACTTTATATTTTATATTTTACTACTAAAAAAACACAAGAATTTTTTTAACTTGCTATTACTAAAATAAAACTACTTAACTTAAAACTAAAATAGTACTTAGTTAAATTTAAAAAAATACAACTTTTAAAAGCTTTTAAAAAACTTTAACTACTTTAAATAGCTTGTGTAGTTTTGCTAAGCTTAAAAATAAACTAAAAAATATATATATAAAAAAATATAGTTTGTAACTTTTTTTACTATAGTATTTTTTAAAAAAACTTTTTTAAACTTTTAAACTAATTTTTTTCTTTACTAGTAATATACGTTTTATATATTATAGTTACATAACTTAGTTTTTTTTATTTTTAATTAAATAAAAAATAAAGTTTCGCAAGATAGTAACTTTTATATTAGTATATATACTTAGTATACTAAAAAGATTTATCTAAAAAAATAGCGCTTAATAAAACGCTTATAGACAAAACTAAAAAAATTGTTTTTAAAACTTATTTTTTTAATATAAAATAAAGTAAATTATATTTTTGTATTTTTTGTATTTTATTGTAAAAAAAAAAAATAAATAAAAAAATACTAAGTTTAACTATATAAAGTATGCTAAGTTAAAAAAAAATTAAACTAACTTGCTTATATAAGAATTACATAGTAAAGCAGTTAATTGCTTTAGTAATTTTGTAATTTTAGTATTTAAGTAATTTAATAATTTACTTTTTATTAGTTTAAATTTCTATATAAGTAATATTTTTTTTTTTTAAAATAAAAACTTTATACTTAACTTAAATAATAAATTATACTTTATTAATACTACTTTACAACTTAATTATTTAAAAATTACTTTTGTAATTTTTACTTTAATATTTAATTTAATTTAAAATAGTATCTAGCGAAATATTAAATATAGTTGTAATACTTTAAGTATTATTTTTTAAAGTAATATATTAATTACTAAAACACTACAATTTAAAAAATAACTTTAAAAACTTAGAATAAACAAAAACGCGCAAATAAAAAAATAAAAAAAAATACTAATATAGTAGTAAACAATGTAAAAAAAGTTAAAATAAAAGTTTTACACTTATTTTACAAAAAAGAACTAAGTTTAAACTTTTTAAAGTTTAGTAATATATGTTTCTAGTTTTTTTTCTTAAAAACTACTAAAATTACTTAGTTAAAACTTTATTTAAATCGCTTTATACTGTATTTAAATAGTATACTAAAATACTATAACTTTAATAAAAACATTTAGTTTTAAAAGCTAGTATAGATATTTGAAAAATTATTAAAAAACTAAATAGCTTTTTTAAAGCTATAAGTAAAATTTATAAAAAAAACATAATATAGTATAAAAATTGTTTAAAATATAATAAAACAAAAAAGTATTAAAATATATAGCTAACTTTTAAAGCTATACTTTTTAAGTAATAAAATAAAGTAACTTAGTTAATATAAACTAAAGTTAAATTACAAGTAGTATAAAAATAACTTTATTTAAAACTATTTAAAGTAAGAAAAAAAAAATTTAAAAAAAACTAGAACTAAGTATAAAAATACTGCCGAGTTTTACTGCTTTCGCTTATTCTTAAAAAAGTTACGTGTTAAGTTTGTAACACTAATTTTAATAAAAAAGTTTTATAAAAAACTAAAAAATACTATTAAAAATTAATTTTTTTAAAAAAGCGAGCTAATAATACTATTTAAGAAAATAACAATATTTATAAATATAAACAAGCATATACAAATACACTTTTAAAATAAAAATAAAAATTATTTTTAAAAAAAAAAACTTTTGAAAAACAAGAAAAAAAAAATAACAACTAAGAAAATTTAATACAACTAGATAGTACAACTACTTTAGAAGAAAAAAACAAGAAAAAAAACAAAAGTAATTATTTTCAAAACTAAAAATATTATTAAAAAGAATTTAATATTTTATTTATAGTTTAACTAGCGATTATAAATAAAAAACTAAAAAGCAAAATGTTTTAAGTATTAAAACTAGTTGAAAAAATTAATATAAATTAAAGAAACAACTTTTTATAATTTTTTTTTAAAATCTACTTTAACTATACAATATCTTTTTTAAACAAATAAAATTATTACAACTTATATAAAAAAACAGTTTTAATTACTAAAGATTTTAAAAAAGCTTTTACTTTAACAAGCTTAAAATAAGTTTAAATAGTAAAAAATACTAATTATATAACTTGTAAAACAATTTAACTTTTAGTTTAAAATAATACTAAATAAAAGATTAAAAACTAATACAAAGTAGTTTATTATAAAAAACACTTACTTAGCTTTAAACTAATATATAACATAAAAAAATAATAAAACTTAAATTAAATTTTTTATTTAAAATAAAAAATATAAAAATAGTTAAAAATATAAACTTTTATTACTTTTAATATTTAACTAAAAATAAAAACTAAAAGTATACTTACAATACTTAATTTGTTAAAAATATTTAATTTTTTTAATAAGTGTAATTTAAATAAACAGAAACTTTTTTACTAAGTAAATGTTTTTATAAAAGTTAAAAAAAAACTACTATTAAAAAAATAAAAAGTTTAAATAATAATTTTAATAAAAATAATTTTAACTAAAAAACAATAATAAAATAAACTAAAAAGTAAATATAATACAAACTAAAGCTTTAAAGTAAATTAGTTTAAAAGTTAAGCTAAAAGTTTAGTTTATAAATGTAATAGTTAATTTAAAAATAATAAAAAACTTTAATAACTTTATAACTTTAAAATAAAAAAAGTACTAATAAAACTATAATTAACTATAATTAAAACTAATTATTATATAAACTTAAAAAACAACTATAAAATTTAACTTTATATAAATAAACTAAAATAATTTAAATTAGAAAATACAATTTAAATATTAATTAAAAAATAAAATAATATACTTAAATTACTACATTTATAAATTAAATTAATAATATAATAAAAAAGAAAAGTAAAAAATTAGCGCTATTAATTTAAAAACGCTAACTTTACTACTAAAGTATTAAAGCTTTTTACTAATTTTTACAAAAAAAGCAAAGTTATATAAAATTACGCTTAAAGAAAAATAAATTTATAATATATTATTTTAAAAAGAAATTCTAACTATTTATTTAATATTAAAAAAAAACTTTTAAAAACTTTAAAAAGCTATAAACAAAATTAAAAAATTAAAACTAATAAAAAACTTAAATTACTTATACAAGTATTTACTATATTTTTTGAAAAAAAAAAACAAGTAGTTATAAACTACGAAAATCTAAACGCAATTGTAAGTAAAAATAAATAATTATTTTTTTACTAAATTAAATAAAAAACTAAATTATAAAAGCTATACTTGTTTTAACACAAAATATAAAAAAAACTATAACTGTTTTAAAAACAAAATTAAAAGTAAAAAATAAAAACTATATTTTATTATAAATATAAATACTATATAATAATTTTTTAACTTATAAATACAATAGTTTTTTTTAAATATTTTAAAAAAATAAAATAATATTAGCTATATTTTACTACTTAAATAATATTTAAATATATATTTAAAAAGAATTACAGTAAATTTATATAAAAAATATTAATAACTTTGCAAAAAGCTAAAATAACTTGCGAAATTAAAAAATACAAGTTTAATATTTAATAAGTAAAGTTTTTAAAGTATATAATAATAATAAAAAAACAAAAAGTAAACTTAAAAAATAAACTAATACTAAAATAAAAAAACTTAAAAAATGTTAAACAACTATAATTTTTTAAAAAACAACTAAGTAGTACTAAAATTGTATTTTAAAATATTTAAATATATTTAGCTTTTTAACTAAATAGCTTAAAAAAGCATTAGTTTACAAGTAAATAATAAAATATACTAGTTTTTTTAAAAAGTTAAAGTAACGTTTAGTAAGTATTTTAGTAATAGTAACTTTATATTTTAAAAGTAAATACGTTTAATAAAGTTATAAAAACTACTTTAAGCTAACTAAAATCTATAAAGAAATTATAACTTATAACTTATATATTAAAAAACTTAAATAAAGCTAAAATAAACTATAAAGTATATAATTAAAAAATACTAGTAATAATAAAAGCTTTTAAAAATTAAAAAGCATATTTATAAAAAGTAAAGTATTAAAAGCTTACTTAAATTGTTAAAATTTAAAAACTAAATAAAAAACAAGCTTAGTAGTATAAAAAACTAGCTATGTATATTTTTATAATTTACTATATTAAAAAAATAAACGCAGTTAGTAAAAAATTTAAGTATTAAGCTATAAAAAAGCAAGTACTAAATTTATTAATAACTTTTAAAATAAACTTAAATATGTTTAAAAGTTTAATTTAAAATATATACTAAATAAACTTAAATTGTAAAAAAATATTAAAAAAATAAAAACTTCTAAAAAATATTTAATTATAAAAGCTTTATTTTAAAAAAGCAATAAAAAACTTTATATAAACTTTCTATAAATTATTAGTATATAAGTACTATACTATAATTTTTTTTTAGAAAAAATATAAAAAACATATATATTTGCAAAAATATAAAATATATTAAAAAAAGTTATTAGTAACTGCAATATTTATAACAAAGTAAAAATAGCAAGATATTTACTTTATAGTTAACTAAAAAACTTAAATATACTAGTAAAACTGTATAAATTAATAGTATAAAAATTTGTAATTAAATTAAATTAGTAAAGTAAAATATAACTTAATTTTAGTAATTCTAAAATAACTTATAAATTATATATATAAAACTATAAAAACGTATATAGCAAAAAACTTAGCTAAATAGTTTTAAAAAATACTTATAGTAAAATATAAAATACTAATAGAAATAAATTTTAACTAAAATAAGTTATTTATTTTAAATTTTTAAAAAAGCTTAATAGCTTTATTTAAAGTAAAACAAAACATGTTAATAGCTTTTAAATTTAAAACAAATAAGCAAATAAAGTCGCTAAATTAAATAATAAAACTTATTTAAAAAGTTATATAAATTAATAACAAAACAATAAAGTAAAAATACTACTATTAGTTTAGTATACTTATAATAACGTAGTTAACAGCATTATATAAGAAATATTTTTTTTTCTAAACTATAGAAAAAATTACAAGCTTTTAAAATAACGTTACTAAATAAAACAAAAGTAAAAAAAGCAAGTTTAACTATTAAAAAATTAAAAATACAATACTTTTAATTAAAAACTAAAAAGCTTAACACTAAATAAAACTTTAAAAAATAAAACTTGTAAATTACAAATTTTAACTACTTGAAAAATCGAAAATATACTTTATATTTTATATTTTACTACTTAAAAAGTACTAGAAATTTCTTTACTTATTACTACTAAAATAAAACTAGTTAACTTAAAACTAAAGTATAAAATAAAATTTTTTAATATAAAAATTAGTTAAAAAACAAAGGTAGTAATTGGTTAAATAAAAAAAAATACAAGCTAAAAAAAACTTTAACTACTTTAAATAGCTTTTGTAATTTTAATAAATTTAAAAATAAAATACAAGAAGTTATTTAAACTAGACAAAAATATATATATATAAAATACAGTTTGTAAACTGTTTAATTATAGTATTTTTTAAACTTTTAAACTAATTTTCTTTTTTTACTAGTAATAGACGTTTTATATCATGTAGTTGTTTAAGCTTTTATATAGGCTTTTTTTTTTTTTTAATATTTTGCTTTTAACGCTTAAGAAAATAGTATTATAAACTAACTTAATTATATAAAAATTACATAGTAAAGCAGTTAATCGCTTTAGTAGTTTAGTAATTTAAAAGTTTACTTTTTATTTGTTTAAATTTTTTATTTAAGTAATGCTTTTTTTATTCTAGAATAAAAACTTAATATTTAATTTATTTAATTAATTATACTTTAAAATTTAATTCTTTAAAAATTACTTTAAAATTTAATTCTTTAAAAATTACTTTAAAATTTAATTCTTTAAAAATTACTTTAAAACTTAATTTAACTTAAAATAGCATTTTGCAAAATACTAGACGTAGTTGTAATATATTTTTATATATTTTGTAATTATGTATAAAGAAGTTTACTTATATTTGCAAAAGTAGTAATTTATAAAAAAACTTTACTTTTATAAAAGTTTATTTTTAAAAAATATATATATTATATAAAAATAAAAATAGTTTAATACAAAAAGTAAATAATATTATATAAAAAATTAAAAATCTATAAAATAAGTTTAAAAACTTATAAAAATTATATAGTAGTAGTAAAAAAAGTAGTAAATTTTTAATATTAACTTGTAATAAACTATAAAATAAAAAACAAAATATAGCTTAATTTAAAAAATATTTATATAAATAAAACTTTTAAAAACTTAATTAAAAAAAAGAAAAATATAAAAAAATTAAAGTTATTAACGTTTATTTATATAAAAACTAAATATTTAAAACTAAGTTTATAATGTTTTTTATTTAAGCTTACTTTGTTTAATAATAAAATATTACAAATTTATAGCTTAGTATAAAAATATTTTTAAAACATATATATAGTTTAAGTAATTTTTAATAAAAAGTTCGAAACTATATAAAAAAAAAGTATTATTTTTTATAGTTAAAAAAAATACTTACTTTATTTAAAAAGCTAAATTTAATATATAAAAAATAAAAGTAATAAATATATATAAAAAAAGTTATATAAAGTTTTAAATTTAAGTTATTATTATTATTTTTTTTAAAAACACGTAAAAAAACTTTATACTAAGATTCTTTAAGTACTATAAGTAAAAAAAACACTACTAAAAAGTGTTTATTATATAAAAATTTTAAATATTAATAGTAAAGTTTTAATTTATAAAAATTAAAAATAAATTTTTTTACTATTAGTATTAAATATTTTGTTAATATTGTGTTTATTATTGCTTATTAGCTACATATAGCAAAAAGCGTAGTAAAGCTGTTTATAATTACTATAATAACTTTTAAAAGTATTAAAATTCTAAAAATAATTAAAAATAAATATATATTTTTTTTAAGTTATATAGCCAAAATTATATATTTTTTAAAAATAATTATAACTAGTTTTTGAAATTAAAGTAGTATTTTTATATAAAAAACAACTAAAAGAATTACTAGTAGTAAAAGTAGTATAAGTTATATAATATAAAATATAAATATAACTAAAAGTATTAATTAAATATTAGTATAAAAATACTTTAAATTATATAAAGTATGTATAAATAAAAATAAAAAATAAACAGTAAATAACAGTATTAACTAAACTTATACTAAAAACAAGTAGCTAAATAATTATATTTTAAAAAGCAGCTATATACAAAAGTTTAAAAAAAAATATAAAAAAAATATTAAAAAAAATAAGTAAATATAAATAGTATTTGTAAAAATAGTTAGTTTACTTTATTTTAAAAAATCTAGCAAGTATTTAAAAAATCTAGCAAGTATTTAAAAAATCTAGCAAGTATTTAAAAAATCTAGCAAGTATTTAAAAAAATTAAATATTTTTTAAAGTTAATTTTAATATTATTAAAAGAAATTATGTTTTATAAAGTTAAAAGTAAATATTTAATTAAAAAAACAAATAAAGTAAATAGTTACTTAAAAATAAACAATTGTTTACTTATTTTAAAAAAAGTTTTTTATTTACTTTTGTTATTATATTTTAAAAATTAATGTTATAAATTAAATTTAGTAATTAAAACTAAAGCTAAAACTAAAGTAATACTTAAAGCTAGTTTTTTTAATAAAAAAAATAAAATTAGTAAAGTTATTAATAAAACTATTAATTAATAATTAACGAAAACTATATTAGCAGTTTTTTTATGTTAAAAATAAATATAAAAAACTTAAAGTACTTATTAATATTTAGTTTTATTTTTTAAAATAACAAATTTATTATTTTACTTGTTTTAATTATATAATTGTAAACTTTTATTACTATAACTAAAAAAAAGTAAAATATAAATTAAGTTAATAACTATAAAAATAAACAACTATAAAAAAAAGTTTAATTATATAGTAGTAGTAGTAAAGTTAAATTAGAAATTAGTATAACTATAAAATTTAAAATATTAAATATATTAAAAAAATACTAAAGCTTTTTACTACTTTTAATAAAAAAAACTAGAACTTTTTAAAAATAAAAAACTATATTATAAGTACTATGTACTACTATTTAAGCTTATAAACGTATTACTTTTTTTATTAAATAAATACGATATATTTATAAAAAATATATTAATATTAATTATATTTGTTATTTAAATTATATTAAAATTTATAACTTTACAAAAGTAAAAATAATATATAAAATTAATAAATATAAGTTTTATTTTCGGTTTATATAGAATAACTAGTTATTCTGCGTTTTTCGCTGTTTTACTTGAAATAAAAAACTTTTTACAAGTAAAAATATTTGTACTAGTTATATTAAATTAACTTGTAAATTAAAAAAAGATTTTAACTTAAAACTTTTATAAAGTTTCAACTACTTAGCTATTAAACCGTTACATATTAGTATATAATTATACTAACATTAATATTTAAAAAATTAAAGTTTTAAGTTATATAATAATTAAAAAAAAAAAAAAAGTAAATTTAAATAAAATAAAATTAATATTAAAATATTATATAAATACAATTTTTTTTAACAATATCTAGCTATTACTGAAAGTTTATTCTAAAAAATTTAAAAACATTAAGTTCATTTATAAAACTTTAAAAAAACTTTAATATATAAATCAGTAATAAAATAGTTTAAAGTTTTTAAAAAGTTAAAGTAATAATAAAAAAAACATTAGTAATATTAAATATAAATTTAAAAAAAACTCTATATATTTAAATATATTAAATAAAGTTATAAAAACTACTATAAGCTAGCTAAAGTTTATTAAAAAACTATAGTAAGTAACTTATATATTAAAAAAGTTTAATAAAGTAAAAAATAAACTATAAAATATATAACAAAAAAATAATTATTATTGTAAAATATTTTAAAATTAAAAAGTTTATTTATAAAAACTAAGTATTAAGTAAATAGTAACTTAAACTATTAAAACTTGAATTACTTTAAATATACAAACTAAATAAAAAAAATATAATAGTATAAAAAGTTAGTTATTTAAAACTTTATTATTATTATATTAAAAAATAATAAAATAAAAAAACTTTAGAAAAACAAATACATAAACTAATGTTTACTTTTTAAGTAAATTTAAATATAATTAACAAATTTAAAACTTATAAAAACAATGTAAATTATTAATAAATTTTAAAAAAAAATTAAAGTTAATAATTTTTAAATAATTTTTAATTATAAAGTATATATTTTACAAAAAGTTTTATTTAAACTTTTTACAAACTACTTGTATATAACTACTAAAAAGTATTTTTTTTTAAAAAGATTTACTAAAACTATCTATTTGCAAAAATAAAAAATATAGTTAAAAAAGTAATTAATAATTATAAAATTTACAACAAAGTAAAAGCAGCTAAATACTTACTATATAGCTAGCTAAAAAACTTAAAAATAATAATATTATAAAACTTTATAATTAAAATTTACTTAATAAAGTAAAATATAACTTAAATTTACTAATTACGAAAAAACTTATAAAATACATATATATAAAATTATAAAAAAAAATTATATATTAAAAAAACTAGCTTAGTAATTTTAAAAAATAATAATATAGTATAAAATATTTAAAATTATTTACTTTCAAGTTTTAAAAGTATTTAATAACTTTACTAAAAGTAAAATTAAAATTATTAATAATTTTCTATATAAAATTAAATAAGTAAATTTAAAAATTAAATTAAATAATAAAAATATATATAAAAAACAATATAAATTAGTAATAAAATAAATATTTATAAATATTATTATTAAAATACTACTTATATAATAGAATAATAAGTAATATTATATAAATGTTACTTTTTTTTACAAATTATAAAATAGTACTTTAAAATAAAATAAAACTTAAAAAATAAAATAAAACTAAAAACATAAATAAAAGTTTATATTAATAACTAAAAATAAAAATAAAAATTACAAATATAAAAGTAGTATTTGTTTGTAATAAAAAATATAATATAAAACTTATATTTAAAAAAAAATAAAACAAACTAAAAAAAATTAAAAAATTAAATAAGTACAACAACTAGTAAATTACAAACTGTAGCTATTTAAAAAATCGAAAATATATTTTTTATTTTTTTACTAAAAAAATACTAGAAAAACACTACTTTTAATAAAATAAAACTAACTTAAAAACTATATTATTTAAAAAATTTAGTATAATAAAAAGTTAAAAAAACAAACTTAATATTTAGTTTAAAAAAATAAAAACTAATATTTTTTAATAAAAATTATTAAAAAAATTTAGTAAATTTTACTAGTAAAGTTTAAAAACGCTTAGAAAACAAACTTAACTTAAAAAGTTTAAAACTAAAAGTAAATAGTAAAGTTAAAAGTAAAGTTTTTGTACTTAAAAGAATTTTTTATATATTTTTTTACTTTTATATTATTTAGCAAGTTTAAAAATTATAACTTAAATTTTGCTATTTTTATAGTACTAGTAAAGTAATTTATTTTATTTTTGTAATTTTAGTATTATAGCTATAGCTTTTTTTAATATTTTAAGTATTAAAAATACTATTATAATATTATTCGTACTAAATATACTTAGTATAAATAAAAAGTTTTTTAAAATTTGTAAAATATTTGTAACTTTTAATTAAATAGTTAAAGTAAAGAATTAATTTAATTTTAGTATTTTTTACTTTTTAAGTAAAACATTTTTTTTACATTTACAAGTAATAAAAAAAATAACTTTAAAAAAAACATTTTTTACTAAAAGTTATAGTATAAAAACTACGCTAGCTAGAAAAAAAATAGTATTGTAAATTACAATTTTTGTTATAAAACAAGTTATATAATAAAGCTAAAAAAAGCTTATAAAAAAGTAAAGAAATTTAATACTATTATATTTTATAAAAGTAATTAATATTTTTATTTTAAATAAAGCTTTAATTTTACTTTATTAATACTATACTATAACTTAACTATTTAAAATTTACTTTCGTGTTTTTTTACTTTAACTTAAAACAACTTCTAGTAAAATACTAAACATAGCTATAATACTTGATTATTTAAAAACTATTTTTAAAAAGTTTATTTTTATTTTTTATTTAACTTAAAACAACTTTTAGTAAAATACTAAATATAGTTATAATAACAGTATAAGTAAACAAATTTTTATTTTCAAAGTATAAAAAATAAAAACTAAATTTAAATTAAATTTAAAGTAAAAAAATTGTTTTTTTACTATATATAATATATACTTTATTTTATAGTTTTTTATTTATTATATATAGTTTTTTCTTTATAGCGAGCTTATAAGTATAAATATACTTAAATTATTAACGGATTTTTATATACTTTTTAACTATTTATATTATTATATAATATTTTTTTAAAACTACTAAAAATAGTTTATTATAATTTCGAAACTAACTTTTAACTAATTTAAAACTTAGTTATTTTTTTTTATATAGCTGTAATTTTAAAAACTTCGTAAACAACTAATAGTATTATATTATAACAATTTTTAGTATTTTACTAGAATATATTTTAGTTAAATTAAAACTTAAAGATTTAAATATATAAAAACAATTTTAAATAGTTAAATTTGTTATATAGTATTAATAAAGTAAAATAATAAGTTAAGTTAAATATAAAGCTTTTACTTAATATAAAATACTACTTATAAAATTTTTTTTTTTTTAAACTTTTTAAACTTGTTAAACTTTCTAGCTTAAGTTTTAAAAATTATTATATAACTTTATATTAAGTGTTTGTAATATATTAAAGTATAATACTAGTATAAAAGCAATTTGTAAAATTGTTTTATATAAATATTATAAAAATATTTAAAACTTTTAACTACTTTTTTATATATTGTTAGTTTATAAAATAACTAGTTATTTGTAAATCGTAGTTTTAACTAGTTTATTTTAAATACTAAACTTTTTATATATAGAAAAGTTTATAGTATTAAGTTAATATATATTTAAAAAAAAATTGTAAAAAAAGTTTTATAAATTTCTAGCTGCTTAACTAATTAAGTTTTATGTTTTAGTATTTATAATTATAAATAAAAACTTAGTTAATTTAACTATAAAATTAATTAAAAACTTACTTTTTTTAAATTTATATTTTTTATAAATATTATACTAAAAGCTTTTTAGTAACTTTATAAATTTCTTTTAATAATATTAGCTTTTATACAAGTTAGTAGCTTATATAAATTACTTTTTATACAAACTTTACTTTATTTTTTTACTTACAAAATAATAAAACTAAGTTAGTAAATAATTTTTTAAAAATAAACTTAAAACTAAAACTTAAACTTTTTAACGTAAAAAAAATAAAAATATAACTAACTTTAATATATTTAAAACAATTGTAAATATAAAAAATAAAAACTATACTTAATAAGCAAATAACTTATAAAATTTTACTAACGTAATTATTAACTTATAAATTTAAGTAAATAGTTAAAGTTAATTTATATTTTTAATTAAATTTTACGAAATTTTTATACTAACTTAAAAAATAATACATAAATAATTAACAACTATAAACTAAAATGCTTTTTAAATACTTTTTAATATTTATTTTTTATACTAAAGTTAAATTATAGCGAAAATTAAACTTTTTAATATTAAAACAAATTTTACTTTTAGTTAATAAAAGTTATTAGTTAAAAATTATTACTTTTCTAACTTTACTTAAATAGTACTTATTTAGCTAAAAACTCTTAAAAACTTTAATACTATACTAATAATTTATAAATATAAATAAAATAATTAAGCTTTTACAAATATACTTTATTATTAAATATTAAAAAAAATACTTAAACTTTTTAAAACTTTATATATATAATAAAAACTATTTTAACAAAACTTTTATAAACTTTAAAACTTGATTTTGTAATATAGTAATAATTAAAACTATACTATAGTTTAAATAGTTTTATTATATATTAAAAAATTACTTTTAATTTTTTTATACTAAAAAAACGTTAAAATATTAAACTTAGTATTTAAGTTATTATTTAAAATTTAAGCTTTTACTTAATAATTAAGTTTTTACTTATTTTAAATAAAAACTACTAGATTCGTAACTAAGTACTTAAGTAAACTAGCGCGTTTTAAAGTATTTAAAGTAAACAAAACTTACTATAAAACTAAAAGATTTTTTATTTTTTTTATTTTAGTTTAAAAAAGTATAAATAAAGCTATTAGATTAATTTTTAACCTTTTCAATTAGTATTCTAACATTACTTAATGCTTAAGTTTTTATTTAACTTTAACTTATTTTTTTATATTTTAAAAAAAATTTACTTATATTTTGAAAGTTAATTTTAAAACTATTTGTATTTAAAAATATATTAAATTTTAACTTAATTTTACTACTATTTTGTTAGTTTATACAAATTTAAAACAATACTAAAACTAGTATAAAATAAGTATTTAATACTAAATATATTTACTATAACTATAATTTCTTTTATTAAATAAATTAGTATTTTTTAGCTTTTTTTATTAAAGTAATAAATAGTATTAATTTTAATTAAAAGAAATTAGTTAAAGTTACAAAAAAAAACTTTAAATATATATTAAAGCTTGAAAAAATATATATAAAAGCTTTAAAGAAATTAATTTTTGTAAAAATATAATTTATTAAAGCTAAATTTATTTTAACTTAAAAGTAAAACTTAATTTTTAATAAATTTTACTTTAAGTATAAATAAATATAAAATTAAGTTATATTTTTTAGTAAATACTAAAATAAATAAGTATTTAGTTTTAAATTAACTTTTAGCTTTATAATTGTTAAATATAAAATATAAAAACTTTTTTATTTTATATATAAATATAATTAAAATATATAAAGTAAACTAAATTAGTTTATATAACTATATTTAATAATTAATAATTATTGCGTTTAATTTTGTATTTTTGTTATACTAGATTTAGGCTAGTAAAATATTATTATAATTAAATAAATAAAACAATTTAAAATTTACTAAAACTTGTTTATAATTAATTTAAAACTTTTTTTAAACAATTACTAACTTTTTAGAAATTAAAAAACTTATTTTCTTTAGCTTTTTTAATAAAGTTTAGTATAAGTATTTTAATTACTAGTTAAATACAAATTGTAAAAACTTTACTATTAATTATATAAAAAAATAGTTTAGTATAAACTTTTTATATTTATTATAAATTTAACTTTAGTTATAATATTTATTAAGATACTACTAGTATACTATTAAAAATATCTAACTTTAAAGTTATATAATAAACTTTAATTATATATTAAAATTTAGAACTTTTTTAAAAAATAATTTAAAAACTTTAAAACTATTTAAGTATTAGCTTTTTTTATTTTAAATAAAAAATTAGTACTTAATTATTTAAAAACTACTTTTGTATTTTGTTATTTTAACTTAAATAACTTTTAGTAAAATATTAAATATAGCTATAATACTTTAATACTTATTTACAAAAGTAATATATTAAATATAAAAAAAACATAACTTAAAAAAAGCAATTTTAAAAACTTAAAACTTTAAAAAAACACGTAAATATAAGTATAAAAAACTAAAGTTATATAATAAGTAAACTATTACAAATATTATACATAAATAATACAAGTAAACAAAACTTTATTACTAAAGTATAAAAAATAATAAGTATATTATAGTTTATTTAAACTAGAAGTAAAAAAATATTTATTATAAATACAATATACTTTAATTATATAGTTTCTTTTATATATTTTTATTTATAGCTAGTATACAAACTAAATATACTTAAACTATTAACGTATTTTTATATATTTAACTAGCTATATTTGTATTTGTACAGTTACAAGTTATAAGTAATAATATAAAAAAAGTAAAAACTAGAACTTTAAATTTATTTTATAAAAAAAAGTTTAAAATTAAACTAAACTTTTTTAAATACAGTGTTATAAACTAGATACGTAACTTCTTTAAAAATAACTAAAAGCAGTAATATATAGCAATATTCTTTTATTTAGTTTTAGTTTTTTTAGAATTTTTTTAAACTTTAAATAGTTTTAATTAAAGTTATTTATATAACGTTTGCAGTTTAACTTTAGTTTGTAATATAATTTAAAGCTAAACAATTTTTAAATTCTGCAAAAAATTCTAAATTAAACTATTAACTTAACTTTCGAACTAATAAACTTTTAAATACTTAATAACGCGTTTTATACGTAACTTTAAATATTTAAACTAGCTTGCGCAAGGTTACAAAACTAGTAACTACACTACTACAAACATTAACTATAGTATACTTTAATAAAAAACGGCGCTTTTTCTAAACTTTTTATATGTAAATTACAATAAAATTTTTTAATTAACAACAGTATAAAAACTATTATAAAGATATTTAGCTTTTGTATAAAATAGCAACTAAATAGTTAAACAAACTTAAAATTTGCTTATACTATATATTTACTTAGCAAAGCTATTAATAACATTATTACTTTATAAAATATTTTAAAAAACACAAAACTTGCACTACTTGTTTTAAAAAGAAAATAAAGCAAGTAAAATACTATTATTAATAAACTAACTGCTAGATAATTGTTTTAGTTTATATAATTACTTTTTTTTTATAAACTAAAACTTTAAACTTTGTTAAAATGTTAAAAATTTTGCTTTTTTTATATATACTTGTATTATAAACTTTTATATTAACAGCTAGCTAGTTAAAATACAAGTAAAGTTAACAGTAAACGTAAATTACTTTTTAATAAAAAAGTTAAAAAAGTATATATTTAAAGTTATATTAAAAAAACACTAGTAAAAACTTAGCTAGCTATTTTTACTTTAACTTTTTTAACTTTTTTTTATATAAGCTAAAAATATTATAAAAGCTAAAGTACTTCTACGCTAACTTAAATTAAGCTAATATAGCTTATAAAAAGTTTTAAAAGCTATACTAAAAAAACAAAAACTTTAATATATTTTAAGTTAAATTTTGAAAACTAGTAGCTAAAACTAACTATACAAATAATATACTTAAGTTAAAAGTTTAATTTCTTGTTTTTTCTAAACTTATTACTACTATTTTAACTAAAATTAATACTTGTATAGTTATTAACTAGTTTATAAATACTAATTATATAACTAAAATATTTAAGTTAACAAAAACTACTAAAAAAAGCTATATACTAAAGCAACGCTAAGCAAGGTATAACTATTACAGCTATTTTTATAGCTAAGCTTATTACTTAAAGCTTTTATATATAATAACTTTTGCTAAGTTTTAAAAAAATTAATATTTGCTATTATTAAAAAACTATAAAATACAAAGTAGTTAAATACTTTATAAAACAAATAGAAAAACATAGCTTTTATACAATTAATTTAAGTAATAAAAACTATAACAAAAAAAAAGTTTTAAAAAAGTTTTTACTTTAAAAAAATAAGTATTAAAAAAATATGCTAGAGTTAGCTACTTTTATAAAAATTAAAGCTTGTATACTTTTTTATACAATATTATATAGTAAAATTATTATTTTTGCAAAAACTTTAATTAATACTAAAGTAAAAAAAATTATTAGTTATACTTTTGTAAACTAACTTGTTAACAAATTTAACTAACTTACTTTTATACTATATAAATAATACATACTTTATATAAAAATACAACTAAAAAAGCATTTTAAAAATTAATTAACTACTTTATTTTATTTTTCTAAATTTAAAAACTTTAACTTGTTAAACTATTTATAGTTATAGTAAATATAAAATATAAGTTAACTTTTAAAAAAAAGTAGTTTAAGTTTTATAATGTTATACTAAATTGCTAACATTAAAAACTTATATTGCAGTATATAAATAATATATTTCTTATATAGTTTTAAAGCTATAAATAACAAATTTAAAATAATAAGCAAATATAAAACAATAAAACTATTTAGGTAAAAAGTTTTTTATTTAGATTTTACAATAGTTTACTTATTAAAAAACTAAAACTAAGTAAAAAAAAAATTACAAGTTATATTTAAAACAATTACATTGTATAAACTTTGCTAAAAAGCTTAGCTGTAAATAAAAATATTAATAAAAGCTTTTTATTAAAATTAAAATAATTAGCTATATGTTTTTTAATTAAAACTTTTAATATAAAAAGTATAAATTATTTACTACGAATTTATATAAAAGTAATTAAATTATTAAAAAAAAACTTAAAAAAAACTATTATACTATATAATACTAAAGAAATACTATAACTAAATAAACATTTTTTAAAAATTCTTTTTTAAATAAGCTATTACTTTATTAAAAGTATAATTATATAACTTAATTTAAAAACAATTTATTGCTAAAATATAGCTTTTTATATAATTAAACAACTAAAAAACTTACTTAGTAAACAACTTAAATAAAAGTTTATAAAATATAGCTTTGCTTTTTTAACTTTTTTATACTTTTTATTAAAAAGCTAAATAAAAGCTTATAATTTTACATTAATTATTAAAAGCTAAATAGAAAAACTAAAAACTAATACTTTCTACTGCTACTTAACGAAACTTTAGCTTAGTTAAGCTTAGCTAAAAAATTTACGAAACTTAATATTTGCTAAGTTTTTTATAAAATTTAAATAAACTTTAAGTTAAAAAAGTAACTATGTTTTATATAAAATATAGTTAGTACAAGTATAAAGTACTACTTTTTAAACTTATAAACAAACTTACTATATACTGAAAGTATATAAATAAAGTTTTTTTTAACTACTTAAATTAGTTTTATATAGCTTACTAAAACAATATTATTATTTTTTAAAAAACTTTTTAAAATATACTTTACATATACAAAAAGTTTTAAAGTAACTGCAAAAAACAAACTTTTAAGTTAATATTAAAAAATACAACTTTAGTATTACTTATACAAAATATTTAAAAATTATTATAAGTATAAACAAAGTTAAAGTAAACTTTAAAAAAATTACTAGTATTTAAAAATAAAAACTTTTTATATAGTAAAAAAAATATAGATTTTTTAAAGTTTTGTAACTTTTACTATTGTTTTATTTAAAAAATATAAAAAAATAGCAAAGTTTTTAAATAAAATTACTTAAAAAACTAACTTGTTTAAATAGTTAGAAAACTATTAAAAATCTTTTATATAATTAAAAAGCGCTTTTACTATAGTGCTAATTTTTAACACTATAATTTTTAAAAAAAGTTAAATATAAAAACAAATACGTTAAATAGTATAGTTTTTTAAAAAAAATTAAAAGTAACTAAATAACTATTAAAAACTAGTTACTTATTTTTTGAAAACTATAAATACTACTAAGCGTAACTATTTAATTTATAATAAAAAATACTAGTAATTATATAAGCTTTTAAAAAATAAATAACTAAAGTAAAAAACGCTAATTTTTTAATTAAAGTATACTTAAACTATAAAGTACTTAAGTATTTTATAACTACTAAAAACTTTGTTAGCAAAGCAAGTTTATTAAACAAAGCTAATTAGTTAGTATTATTTTAAAATTACATATTAACTTAGTTTTAAAATTAATGAATAAATATACTTATTTAAAAAAACGTTAAAATTTAAAACAAAGTAAAAGAAAAAGCTTAATAGCAAATAATGCTTACGAATTTTCTTTATAACAAAGCTTTTAAATTACATTAATTAACGTTAAACTTAGCTATATAAACTTTATGCTAATTAACTAAATTTTACAAAATAACTATATAAACTTAAACTTATAACTTTACAAAAACAAAGCTACTAAAAAAAATTAAAATAAACGTAATAAGATAGTTTATTACTATTTTAGCACAAAGTAGTAGTTTTAAAAATAATAATAAAAAATGTTTTTTTTTATACAAACTTAATTAAAAAAGCTTATAATTAAGTTTTAGCAATATACTTTAAATAAAAAAACGCTTAAAAGCTTTAAAACTTAGTACTATTAAAAAAATAGCTTTAAACATAAAACAATATATATAAAACTACTAGTAAAAAAAATCTTACGTTTTTAAAAATAAAACTTTAAATTTAGTATACTTTTTACTAGTACTTATATAACTTTAGTAATATATATTAATAAACAAAGTTTTAACTTAATTTTTGTAATAGTAAATTAACGAAGTAAAAAACTTACTTTAATTTTTTATTATAAAACTGTAATTTTAAAAAATATATAAAAATACTATAGTTTGCTAAATATATTTATATTAAACTTAAAACTACAGTTTATATTAAATTTTTAAAATAGATTTTATATAACTTTTAGTACTAAGTTTAAACTTTTTATAGTAAACTTACTATAAATAAATAAATAAACAAAAATTGTAAACTAGTATATTAATTAATAATTATAACTTTTTATAAACAATTACTAAAACAACGAGTTATTTTTACTTTTTATAGTAAACTTTACTTAAGTTTTTATTAAATATATAATAATAAGCTAGTTTTTTTTTAAACTAAATTAGTATATAAACTAAATATATTATTAAACTAGTAAAATATTAAGTTTACTAATACAAGAATATATAGCAAAAAACTTATATAAAAATAGCTTAAGCTTAAAAGTACTTTATTAAATAAGCTAACTACAATTAACAAAACAATAATTTCAAAATTAATAATAAAGTATAAGTTTTTATAAAAAGCTAACGTATAATTAAACTAAGCTAGTAGCTAAACTTTTAAATAACTAAACTATATATAATTTTAAAAGTAAAAAAGTACTTTTTTAAACTAGACTTGCTATTTGAAATAAAAGTACACTTAGTATTTTACGTAAATTTTTTTTTAAAAAGCTTTTAAAAACTTACTGTTTAAATAAATAAATTAGCTTTTTTTATTAATTAAAGTAAATAAAAAACTAGAATATAAAGTTAAGAAAATACTTATTATACAAATTTCCCGAAATTAGCTTAAGTATAAAGCAAAATAAAGTAAATATAATAATACTTAAATAAATACTTAGCGAAAAACTTTATATACTTTTTTATTACTTTTTAAAACTTTTATAAAGTTAACTTAACTTTACTAAAACTACTAAAAAACTTAAAGAACTAAATATAGTACTTTGTACAAAATACTAAACTAAAGCTAAAAAAAAAACTATTATATAGTAAAAATCTAGTATTGCAAAATTTAAAAAAAAAAGTAATGTTATAAACTAAACACGTAATTTGTTTAAAAATAAGAAAAAATAATAATTTAAAGTAGTATTTTTGTATTTAGTTTTAATTTTTTTTAGACTTTTATATTTTTTATTTTAAATAGTTTTAATTAAAGTTATTTACATACTGCTTATAGTTAAACTTTAGTTTGTAATATATAGTATTAAATATTTTTAGTTTTTTTTAAAAAAAAATACTTAAAAAGTTTTATTAATTAAATAATTTAAATTACTTTATATTTAAAAAAAACTTAATTTAAAATAAATTATATTTTACTTAAAATAATAGCTATATTTATAAAAATAAACAAGTAATTTTAGAAATTAAAAATAAATTAATATAAAAAAAGTAAAAAGTAAAAAAACAATAACTTTTACTTTACTTATACTTTATTTTAAAAATAAAAAAGTTAAAACTTTATATAATTAAATTTTACTAGTAATTTAAAATAAAATAAAAATAAAATATAACTTTTTTTAAAATAAAATAAAAAAATATCGCAAAAAAATAAAACTTTACTTATAAGTTAACTAACTTTATTACAAGTTTTTAAAAGTAAAAAAAAGTAAAAAGTTTAATATAATAAATATTAATATTATATAAATAAACTATAAAACTAAAGAAAAAATTAGATTTTATTTATAAAAAAAATAAAATAAAAAAAATTTATAAATTTCTTTAAGCTAATAAAGTAATTATAAGTTATATTTTAAAAAAATTTAAATATTAAAAACTTGTAAAAAAAATTTATTAAATAACTTAAAACTTATAAAAAAGTATATAAAGAAATTAAAAACTTTAGCTAAAAAAATCAATAACTTTACTAACTATAAAAAAAAACTTTTATTTTAAAATAATATTAAATTAAAAAAACTAATATTAAAAAATAAATATAAAGTAATTTATACAAAAAACTTTTATTAAAGTAAAAACTAATATATAGTACAAGTTATAGTTAGATTATTTAAAACTAAAATTATTATATAAAAGAAAAAACTTAAAAATACTAATTAAAATAAATTTTTATTATTTTTAATATTTAGTTTAAAAAAACTAAAAAAGTATAATTAAATAATAAAAAATATAACTTAAAATTTAATTATAAAAAAATTATAAATATAACTTTAATTAAAAAAATTAGCTTTTAGTAAACTAATATACTTTAATATTTTAAAAGTTTCTTTAAATAAAAATATTTAAAATAAAAAAATAATAATTAAATAAGTTAAAAACTAGATATAATATAGTAAAATACTTAAATTTAAGTTTAAAAATAAATTAGCATAAAAGTTTTTATAAAAAATATAATTTAAATATAATAATTAACTTAAATATAATAAAACTTTATTAATTATTAGTAATTAATAAAACTTTTATAAATTATAATTAAAAAATAATTAATATATAAACTTAAACTATAACTATAAAAATTACATAATATAATATTTTTTATAGCTATATATATTAAGTTTAAAATAATATAAAATTATACAAAAACTACTTTAAATTAAAAAATATAACTTTAGTATTAATTAAAATATTAAAAAGTAAACTTAAATTATAGTAATTATACTAAGTAAATAAAAATAAAAAATTATGTTTAATAAAAAAGTTTTTAGAATATTTATTTAAAAAAAATTAAAAATAAGTTATAAATTCTTAAAATTTAAACGTAATTATAATTAAAAACTAATACTTTTTTTTAAAAAAAATAACAAACTAAATTGTAAAAAGGTATTTTATTTTTTAAACTTAATATAAAAAAAGCTATAACTTTTTATAAAAGTTTACAATTATATAGTTAAAACACGTAATAATAAATCTAGTATTTTAAAAAAAAATAAAGCTAAAAAGCACTAAGTGCTTAAAAGTTTTTATATATACTTTTTGTATAAAAAAACAACTTACACTGTTTTTGTTATATAGTTTTTTTTAATAGTTAATTAATAATTAATTAATAGTTTTATCGAGAGTTTTATTAATAGTCTTGTTAATAGTTTTGAAAATCGCTTTGCTAATTTTTATTTTTTTTATAAAAAAAGTTAGCTTCGAGTACTACGTTAGTTCTTGTTTAAGTTTTAACTACTAAGTTTAACTTATAATAGTTAGATTATTTTTAAAATAAACTGTAATCTACATACGTAACATTTATTTTAAAAAGTAAAAAGTATTTAAAATAAAAACTATGTGTTGTAATTTTGTAATGTAAATATAAAATAAAAGAAATAATTATAATAGTAATAATTTAATTTTTAATATTTGTAAAATTTGCATTTTTAATATAACTATAACAGTTACAAATTTAACATTTATTCTAATATAAAATAATTAGTAAAGTAAGCAAAAAGCGAAAAATAAAAACAAGTAAAGTAAAGTAATAAAAATAAGTAATACTTTGTTTTATAACTAGATTAAAAACTTAAAAACATGAAAAATAAACCTTTATAACTAAATTTTTATTATTATAAAATTTTATTAGCACAGTAAAATATAATTTAATTTTAGTAATTATAAATTCTTTTTATAAAACATATATATAAAATTATAAAAAATTATTTATATAGAAAATAAACTAAACTTAGTAATTTTAAAAAACAATAATAATATAATACAAAATACTTAAAAAATAATTTTAATTATATTAAGTTATTTACTTTAAAATTTAAAAGTAGTTTATTAGCTTTACTAAAATTAAAGTAAAAAATATTAATAAATTTTTACTTTAAAACAAATAAGTTAATAATAAAAATAAATTAAATAATAAAAATATACTTAAAAAACTAAATAAATTATTAATAAAAAAGTTAAGTTTAAATACTACTATTGGCTTAATACTTATATAATATTAATATAAATAGTATTATATAAATATTACTTTTTTTCGTAAATTATAAAAAAAAGTACAAGTTTATAAAATAATACTTTTAAAACAATTAAAAGTAAAACAATTAAAATTAATAGCAAAAAAATTAAAAAAGTTATACTAGTAATTAAAAACAAAAATTAAAATTACAAATATAAAAATAATTTTTTTTATAATAAAAAACGTAGTATAAAACTTACACTTAAAAAAACTATTAAAACTAAAAAACTTAATATAAAATTAAAAAAGTAAAAAAAGTAATAAATTATAAACTTTAACTATTTAAGAAATTAAAAAATATATTTTGTATTTTATACTTTTTTATTAGAAAAAACACTAAAACAAATACTATTTATTTTTAACAAAATAAAACTAACAAATTTAAAAAAAAATTAGTATATAAAAAAGTTAAAATTTAAATAAAAAAGTTTATAGTAAAGTTTTTTTATTTTTTATTTTTATTTTTTTTACAAAACTTTATAATAAAGTAGTAAAATTTTCGCTATAGTTATTTTTTTATTTTTTTATACTAAAAACAATATTATAGAATAGTTATAAGTTTTTAAGTTTTTCGAAAAAAAATTTATTTATTTATTTATACTTTAAATATAAAAATTTAATTTTTTCGAAAAAATATAAAATAAAATATATATTTTTAATAATTTTTTTTAATATAACAAGTATAATAGTATTTAATTTTTGTTAACTAATATTTATTATAAAAAATTAAAAAATAGTATTAAAAATTCTTAACTTAAAAGTTATATAATAAATTTTAAAACTTAAGCTAAAAAGTTTAAAAAACTAGAAGTTTTATATAAGTAATAGTTTTTTATATTTTAAACAAAAGCTTTATACTTAATTTAACTAATAAACTTTACATTACTAATATTATTTTATAAATTACTTTTTTAAAAACTACTTTTGTATTTTTTTACTTTAATTTTTAATTTAACTTAAAACAACTTCTAGTAAAATACTAAATATAGCTATAATAAAAATTATTAAATAATAGCATTTTAAGTTTAAAGATAAATTACTTATATATAATAAGTAAAATATTATATATAAATAGTACAAGCGAATAAAACTTTATTTCTAAAAGTATAAAAAATAAAAATAAATTTAAAGTTAATTCGAACTAAAAGTAAAGAACAGTTTATTATATATAATGTATACTTTATTTATATAGGTTTTTTTTATAAAAAAAAATTTACAAGTAGATTATAAATTCGAATATACTTAAACTATTAACGTATTTTTATATTTTTTTTTAACTAGCTTTATTAAAACTTACATTGTTATATTATAAGCTTTTAATAGTACTAGTTATTAAATGTAATGTAAATTTTTTAAACTAATTACTATTTTTTACATTATTTTTGTTTTTATAGTATTAAATTTAAATATATTAGTACTTTAAAAAAATTTTACTTTTTTTAACTTATTTTTTTAAATTTTTTTAATACTAGTAAACTAAAAGAATAAAAAAACAAATAATACTAAAATATACTATTAGATTTTTTTACTAATAGCTAGAAAAATAAAATTATTAAATAATAAAAAATATTAATATATAACTAGCTTATAGTTAATTTTAATTATTATTTTAAACTTTACTTTTAGAAAGTAATTATTTAAAGTATAACTACTAAACTTACTTATAGTTATTTAAAACTTTTTTTTTTAAATAATTAACTTATTGTAATAAGTAAAATATTACGTAGTATTAATATTATATATAAATAGTAAAAGTAAATAGAAATTTATTACCGAGATGTAGAAAATAAAAAACACATTTAAAGTTTATTTAAACTAAAAGCGAAAAAACGTTTACTATAAATAAAGTATACTTTACTTATATAAGTTTTTTTTATAGCTAGTTTATAAGTAGAATATACTTAAACTGTACAATTACAAAATATAAAACAAAAACGTTTAAAACATTTTTTAATTTTTGTAAATATATTAAAAAAATTATTTTAATAAACTATTTATAAAGTTTAAAGCTAGTTTTTATAATATAGCTATACTTAAACAAGTTTTAAAAGTTAAATAGTTTTACTATATATAAAAAAAACTTACTTTTTAATTTAGAAGTTTTACTATTAGTATTAAAAACTAATAGCAAAAAAACTTGTTTATAATAAATAAAAAGTATTATTAAAATATTAAATTAAGTTTAAGTTTTATGTTATAAATTATTGTTACTAAAAAAACTAAATTTTAGCTATTTTTTATAAAATTAGCTCTTAGGCTATTTATAATTAAAAACATAATTATTTTAGTATATAATTTTATTTTTTATTATTATTTAACTTTTTTTTAAAACTACTTTACATTAAATTTTTTAAATACTTTTACTTGCTATTATTACAAGTAAATAAGCAAGCTACTTTAAAATAAATGTTTTTTACTTTTTAGTATTTAAAAAATTAATACTAATAACTAAAAAATATATTAAAACGTTAAAAAGTATATAAAATTACTTTAAATTGTAAAAAAAACAATAAAACTTAAAAAAAGCTTTTTTTTATATTTGTATAAGTATAATCTATTTTATTTTAGTTTTTTAAAATTTATAAGTATTATAAATAAAAACTGCTAAACTTGTAATTATATAATTTCGAAATAAAGCTATAAAACTATACTTAAGTACTTAAGTAAACTAGCGCGTTTTAATACTTTTAAAGTAAATAAACTTATTGTAAAAATTAACTTTTTGCTTTTTTTTTCGTTTAAAATATTTTAAATAAAGCTATTAACTTACTTTTTAAACTTTCGAATTAGTTTTTAGTTTTTTTTTTACTAAATATAAATAAATACAAACTAATTTATATACTTTAGTAAATATAAAAGTAAATAAATATTTATTTTTAATTAACTACTAGTTAAAAGATTTACTATTTTTAATTTAAAAATTTAAAAATTACTTTATACTATATTAATAATATAATTTAAAAAAAATTATACTAAAGTAATAAGTTTATATAACTATACTTAACTATTAATAGTTATTAGTAAATAAACTTATTTAATTAAACTAATTAAATATGTTAGTTATTTATTAAATAATTAATTTAAAAATATAAAACTATTTTATATTAAAATATTAACTTTTTAAAACTTTTCTAATTTATTTTTCTTTATTTTCTTTTGATTTTCTTTTAAAAATAAACACTTATAAAAAAAGTTTAAATTTTTTTCGTATAAATAAAACTTTTAGTAATAGTAGTAATATTAGTATTACTTACACTGCTTGTATTACTTAAAGTAGTTACTACTTTTTCTAAAAACACGAAACTTTTTTAAAGTTTATATATAATTACTTTTACTATGTACTTTATTAGTATTATTTTAATATATTAACTTATATTTATAATATAGTAAAAAACTTAAGTTTTTTTTAAAAAATAAGCTATATAGTAAAATTAGTCTAAAGTACTTTTATAGTAATTATTACAAGTATATTATTTTACGTAGTAATATAAAGTAAATAAAATATTATAACACTAATTAGCTTAGAAGTAAACTTTTGTTTTTAAAAAAAAAACACATATTAGTTTTAATTACTTACTAGTTACGTAACTACTTCTAAATAATTTTCAAATAAACTAGAAATAGTACTAGTTTAAAAAAAGTTAAAAAAGTTACTTTTATTTTATTATATCTAACTTTTTTTTAAAAACTTTTTTTTTGTTACAGCTAGATTATAAATAAAAATATATTTAGTATATATTCGAAATACTTTTATATATTTTTTGTAGTAGTATTTACATTTGTGCTATTATATAAAATATATAACATTTAGTTAATAGTTTAAGTATATTTAACTTAAAATTTAGCTAGGAAAAAAATTAAAAAGTAAAGTATATAATATATACAATAAGATTTTTTTTACTTTTAGTTTAAATCGACGTTAAATTAATTTTTTATATTTTAGAAATAAAGTTTTATTTTTTTATATTATTTATACATAATATTTACTATATGTAATATTTCTATATGTAATATTTCTATATGTAATATTTCTATTCGCTGTTTATTATAAAGTTTTTTTTTTTAGTAAACTTTATTAAAATATTCTAAATTAAAAATTATTTCTAATACTTAACTTTTTAAATTTAATATTATTAGTAAATATATTTTAAATATTAATAAAGCTTTATTTTTAACTTATTTATAATATATTTGTTAAACTAAAGCTATTTCGTAAAGTAGTATTTTTATTAAAACTAGTTTAAGTATTAAAAATTAATATTAAAAAGTTTTACTTTATATAACACTTATATAATATTATACTTTATATATAAACTTAGAAACTTTACTTGTTTTTTTATACTTTATTTTTTAGTAATTTAACTTAATTACTTGCTATTTAACAATCGATTTTTTTTATAAGTTAAAAAATTTAAATATATTAGCTAGTAAAATATAACTTTAATACATTTACAAACGTAATTTACTTTAAAGTTAAAATTTTAATACTAACTATAAAAACCTAAGTATTACTTTAAAATATTTAAAAAAAAAAAAAAATTTAAGCAGCTAATACTACTAGTAACTTTAGAAATACAAACTTTAACGATATATAAGCTAAAATAGTAGTAAATTACTTAGTAAACAAAAGTAGTTTTAAGTAATTGCTAGTAATATTATAAATAAAGCTATAATTTTATTATATAAAAACAAATTTAAAAATACGTAAAACATTTTAAAATTTACAAATAAAGCGTTAAGTTAAATAGTAAAAAAAAAGTGTAAAAAATTAAAAATTAAAAAATAAACTAGCTTTTTTAGTTACTAACGTTTTTATACACTTTAAAAATTAGTTTTATTTATATTTAACTAAATTTTAGCAAATTATTGTAGTTAAAATAAAAAAGTTAAAAGTAATAAAAAGAATTACTAGTAATAAAAATAACTTACTTATAACTTATATTTTAAAATAATGTATATTTGTATATACTAATAAATTTATTTTTAAACTTAAAAACTATACTATTAGCTTTATAGTTACAAATATAGCAATTACTAATAAAGTTACAAAAACTAACTTTAATATTTAAAATAAAAAACAATACTAAACTTTAAATTTTTTTCTTCGTAAAAACTACAAAACTAATATTACGAAAAATTACAAAATTACTTTAAGTACTAGCTTTATTAATGTTTTATTATAAAAAAAATTTACAACTTTAAAATTTTAAAATATTACTTTAAAAAAACTTAGTTAAACAAGTTAGTATTAATAAACGTTATATAAAAACTAGTATATAAAAGCAAATTTAACTAGCTTAAATTATAACAATAATAATATTAGAAACTAATTTTTTTTATAACTTAGTACTATTTAAACAATAATATTAAAATATTAAAAATCTATATATTTAGTATAAAACTTTAAATAGTTTACTTTTTTTTTAAAAAAAATTAAACTAAGTAGTAATAAAGTATATATTTAATAATTAAAATAAAGTAATATTAAAAAATTAATTAAAACTATAAGTAAATTTATTTTCAAAAGTATTAAAATGTTTATTTATATTAGTTTATATAAAATAACTAGTTTATTCTAAATACTAAATTTTTTATATATAAAAGTATTTATATTATTAACTTAAATTAGCTTATATTTGAAAAAATAATTAAAGTAGTTAAAATTTTTTATAAGTTCTAGCTGTTTAACTATATAAGCTTTATGTATTAGTACGTAATTGTATTAACAATTTAGTAAAACATTAAAAAATTACTTTTAATAACATTATAAAAGTAAATACAAGTTAAGTAAAACTATAAATTTTATTAAATACTAATTTAAAAAACATTAACTTAAAACAAGTTATAAAACTAAAATAATTTAATATATTTAAAAAAAATTTAAAAACAAAAAACTATATAAGAAATTAAGTTATATAATTTATAACTTTTTAAAAAAACAAAAAAGAACTACATTTAATTATTAAAAATAACAAAAATAAAAAATAATAACTTTTTATATATTTTAAAAACGTTATTAAAGAAAAATACTATTATAACTTATTATTAACAATTATAAAAATAATTACTTAAAACAAAAAGTAAAAATACTGTATACTAGCAAAAATATTAAAAGTAACTATATAAAAAAACTTAATTATATATTTAAAAAAAAATCTTAAAAAAAATATAACTTTAAAATAAAAATAACAAAAATAAAACATGTATTTTAAAAAACAATTACAAAATATAAATCGTAAAAAAAAGTTTTAACTTAAATTTAATTAGTTAAAATTAAGCTAATTAAAAATATAAACAAAAATTAATTAACTATAAAGCTATAAACAATTTTATAAATAAATTATTCGCGAAAAAAGTTAAATATTAACAATTAATAATATACTACTTACTTGTAAAAAACGTAAAAAAAATAAAATTTAATATTAGTATTAATAATAGTAATAATTTAAAATACTAGTAAGTAGTAACAAAGTATATAAAAAAAAATTCTATTTAAAAAAATTCTATTTAAAAAAATTCTATTTAAAAAAATTCTATTTAAAAAAATTCTATTTAAAAAAATTCTATTT